>PISX010005057.1:0-112618 GCA_004024625.1 Mellivora capensis | reverse complement strand
AAGGAGCAGAACCAACCCCGTCCGCACCTTTGCAGGCCGGCCATGCCCGATTTTGGCAGCGGCCTTCACACATTAGTCACCACGACAGCCTCGGACTCCCCGCTCCCCAGATTCGACCCGGCTGGGAGTGGGCTCCGGGCTCGGGGCTCCGGGCTCAGGCCCAAGAGCTGGAGGAGACGGAGCGGGCCCTATTTTTCCCTTTCTGCTGCCCGCACTAGCAGGGTCATCAGGGTCCCAGCCTGGCTCGGGGACTTGGAGAAGGGAACCCGGGAGCGTCTGGCCGGCGTAGGTAACAAAGCTCCGCGCTCCGCGCGGCGCAGGTCGATCCCGCATCCGGCCCCAGGCCGGCCTCCTTCACCTAGGCTGAGACTGCTGGGGCGACTCCGTCCCCCCACCAGCCACCGCATCGCGCCTCTCTAAAGTAGGGACAGAGTTGTTTCCCTCCCGAAAAGAAACTCCCCAGCGGAGCCCGGGAGCCAGCAACTCCCGGCAGTTCCCGAGCAAACTCTCCGCTCAGACAGGGAAAACTCCGTGGCCGGTGGAAACGCGTCCTCGCTAGCGCCAAGGGAGAGGGGCCCGGGAGAGTCCAAGGGGGCGAGTCCGCGGGGGTTTCGCCACCCCGGGCGCCGGGACCTCGCGCCTGCCGCCAGCCTCTCCACCACTCCAGGGTGTCTCGCCCGGCCCAGCTGCCCAAAGCCGCCTCCTCGTGCCCCCTTTTGCCCGCGGGGCTCCCGCGCTCCCCCAGCCCCGTCCCCGCAGCTCGCCGCGACTCACCGCCCAGCAGCGGCAACAGCAGGACGCTGAGCAGGGGCAGCCGGCGGAGATTGCTCGGGGTTCCCGGCGCAGCTGCCATCGCGGCAGGCTCGGGAGGAGGACCCGGCCGGCGCTCGGCGGGCGTTCGAACTACGCTCCGCGGCGGGCCCGGGAGGCCGAGCGCACCGGAGGGCGGGCGCCGCTGCAGCAGCCGCAGCCAGAGCCCGAGCCCGAGGCGTCCCGAGCCGGACCCGCGCGCCGCTGGTACCTCCGAGCCCTAGCGCGCCGCCGCCACCGTTGCCGCTGCCGTCGTCGCCGCCGCCGCCAGGCCCCGCCCCGCGACGCCCCCTCCCCGCCGGCCGCCGGGCGGCGCCCCGCCCCTTCGACGCCCCCTCCCCGTCGTGGCGGGGGAGGAGCTCGCAGTAGGGGGAGGGGTCTGGAGATGGATAGGGGACAGAGGGAGGGAGGCCCTGGGGAGTGCGGGGACCTGAGCGAGATAGGGCAGCATAGGCTGTGCCTACCGTCCATTCTGCAGGGACTTGGGGAACCAAAGTGACTTTAGTGGCCCCTGCGGAGGATGGTTCTGGGCCTTTTCCTCGGGGCTCTGGGCAACTGTTCCCCCAAAATTCTCTGGGTAGAAAGGGGAAAAGTGGGCTCTGGCTCACCTCAACGACCTAGAACAGAAGGGTGTCCTTGATGTCCCCCAAGCAAGGTGACCTGGAGTTACTGAAGAACCCCAGGAGAGATAGAGCCTGGAGAAGTAAGGGACCGGTGCATGGCTGGGGTCTGGTTTGGCTCTGGACCAATCTGAACCCAAAGGTAGAAACAGACTGGGCTCTGAATGCCTGGCTGAAGGCTGTTAAACTGACAAATTTATCCCAAGTCCATCTCCAGGCAGTCTGGGCTGCAGGGCATGGCCAAGTCTCCAGCTGTGGGGAGGCCCTGCCCAGCCCTTGTTCCAGGCACCCCCCACCCCCAGCGCCACCACCCCCACATTCTTTCTTTGTTGTGAAAGCAGCAAGGGGTGTAGGAGGCGGGTCAGGAGGAGTCAAGCTTTAGAAGATGGGCCCCAGCTGCTGCTCAGGCCTCCAGGATATGCTGAGAGGGGATGGATAGTGAGTGCCTCATCCCCCTCTGGCTCCGGAGGGCCCCCCAGGCCCGCTTAGACCTCCCTTCCCCCAAGCAGCTGGGAGGAGGAGGGGCAGCCACAGAGGGCCTCACAGGCCGGGAGCAGTGGCGCCAGGACTCCAGGGTCCTGCCACATGGCCACCACATGTCCCTGACAACCCAGTCCATAGCACCTTCTCCTTGGGGTTGTGGGCCTCCTCCCCCATCCCCCAGATGCCTTCCTGCAGGCCCTGCTGCAGAGGATACAAACAGAGGAAGGAAGAGAAGAGAGATCCAAGAATCAACACTTCTCTTGTTGCCCCATCCATCACTGTCCCTTGCCCTTCTGTGAAGGGCCCCAACACAACCCTTGCTCTCTACCCTCTTTGGTCAGGACTCAAGTGGCAAAACCAAAACGGTTACCTGATTCTTTTATTTAAGAAAAGTGAAATACGTGGACCTGAAGTGAGGCAGCAGAGGGAACAAGAGAGGCCAGATCAAGGCAGCTTGGCTGGCCAGCTCCAAACCCTCTGGCCAAAAAGTCAGCAGCAGGCTCCATCTCTGAGATGCGCGCCTGCTCCTTAAGCATCTTGGGGGCCTCAGAGCTAGCTACTCTAGAGGATGATGAGGAGAGGGTGTCCTGAGGGTCCTTCCTGAGGGGAATTCCTGAGGAGGGAGCCAAGACCCTAAGGGCAGCAGCAATCTTCTGGTTAACTGCTCTCCCTTCCCTGTCCCACCTTGGGATTGGAAGAGCCAGGAGCAATAGGGAATGCTGAGAGGGCTGTAGGGGGAGACCCAGCAGACCTGGGGGGGAGGGGGTGGGTTGAATGTCAGCTGCTTGAAGAGAGATCCGTAGTGCTGGCACTGAGGCCCCGGGAGACCTAAAACAGACAACACCATGCCATCAGACCAGGGACCTTGGCTTCCCAAAGACTGTCCCCTGGAGTCTACCCATTATGTGACTGTGACTGCAGTCTGTCTCTAGAGGTAGGATGGAGCCTAGAACTTCAATCTCAAGCTTTGGAGCTCTGTGTAGTTTTGGCCTTTGCTAGGATGTTCAAGAAGGCCATGATCTAAGGGCACCTGGGTGGCTCAGTCCTTAAGTATCTGCCTTCAGCTTGGGTCATGGTCCCAGCGTCCTGAGATCCAGCCCCACAGTGGGCTCCCTGCTCAGCGGGAAGCCTGCTTCTCCATCTCCCCCCCCCCCCATGCTTGTGTTCCCTCTCTCTCTGTGTCTCTCTGTAAAATAAATAAATAAAATCTTAAAAAAAAAAAAAAAAAAAAAAGAAGGGATGCCTGGGTGGCTCAATCGGTTAAGCCTCTGCCATGATCCCAGAGTCCTGGGACTGAGTCCCGAATCGGGCTCCTTGCTCCACAGGGAGCCTGCTTCTCTCTCCGTCTCTGCCTGCCATTTTGCCTGCTTGTGTGTGCACGCTCTCTCTCTCTGACAAATAAATAAATTCTTAAAAAAATAATAATTTAAATTTAAATTTAAAAAAGAAGAACAAGGGATGCCTGGGTGGCTCAGTTGGTTGAGCGGCTGCCTTCGGCTCAGGTCATGATCCCAGCGTCCTGGGATCGAGTCCCACATCGGGCTCCTTGCTCAGCAGGGAGCCTGCTTCTCCCTCTGCCTCTGCCTGCCACTCTATCTGCCTGTGCTCGCTCGCTCTCTCCCTCTCTCTGACAAATAAATAAATTTTTAAAAAATAAAATAAAAAGATTTAAAAAAAAAAAAAAAAGAACAAAATAAATAAATAATTAATTAATTAAAAAAGGAGAGAAAATAAATAAATAAATAAAATAAAAAAGAAGGCAGCGGCCATGATCTGGTGGAGAGAGTACTTGAGAGAGCGACATGAATATCAGCCTATATCCTATACTCTGGCCAGTTGCCATTAACATGTCGTCACTGCTATCTCAGATACAGATGACTTAATACTTTTCTTTCTTTTTCCCTTCTCATCTGCCATTGAGTCCCCAAGGTGGAGAATATGGTGGCTGCAGGAGGAAGAGCAGTTGGTATCCCCAAATGATTCTTGAATTATCCATAATTCCAAAGTACCAGTTTAGAGAACATCAACTCCTGTTCCCCTCCTGATTAACTTACTCACTCCCATCTCTGGCCCAAAACTGTCCCACAGTGGTCACCAACCCAACAAGGTGTCTGCGTGATTCTCTTCTACCCAACTCCAGTTCCCTGGCTGAGTCTTCACCCCAGAGGACTCTCTCCTCTTCCCTAGCTCCTGCGGCACTGGCCCCGTGGCTCCCCTTTTTTGCTCACCCACCCATATGCTCTTCTCTCACCTGGAGGGGTGCTGCACTGGGTTGATTCAGATAGTTTAAGGAGGCTGCCCGCTTCATGTTGCTGCTGCAGTGCAAAAAGAAAGAACTGAGGCCCCCTCTCTTCCCTGTTAGAGATCCTAACACTGTGGGCCTGTTATGCATTGCTGTATCCATCAAATCACAGCCTCCTCACCATCTGACAGCCCCCCCGCCCAACGCATACACATGCCCACTCTCTTAACTTCATCAGTAACCGGCATCTCCTCGGCACCTCTCCCAACCCCTGGGGCACCCATCTTTCCTAAACTCTTTCCCCAGGGCCATCTCATCAACCTCCTCCAGGTTTCTCTCCAAGACACTTCTCCAGAGATGGGGGGCCAAGAGGAGTTGGAGGCAAGGGCTTACTGATCTGCTTTACCATCTCTCAGTCTCACTGTGTACCTGGAGGTCCGAGGCTCAGTCCCCTGGAGTTTCCTCACCAGGAGTTCGCTGCTTCTACGAAGCACATCCCGGATCTTGCCCAGAGAACCACTCCTCTGCAGGGTCCCACTGCCATCCTGGCAGAGAGGGATGGGGCACAGAAGCTAAGGGGAGCCCATGCAGACAGGCTTCCAAGTCTACTGTTCCCATTTATCCTGCACACATCCCACCTCCCCCAAAAGCCTCATGATTGAAATCAAGAGCCCTGAGGACGCCTAGGTGTCTCAGTTGGTTAAGCATCTGCTTTTGGCTCAGGTCATGATCCCAGCGTCCTAGGATCAAGTCCAGCACCGGGCTCCTTGCTCGTCAGGGAGCCTGCCTCTCCCTCTGCCTGCCACTCCACCTGCTCATGTTCTCTCTCTGACAGATAAATAAATAAAAATTAAAAAAAGAAAAAGTAAACAAGAGCCTTATCAATAATGGCTTGCCTACCCCCTTGCGAGGGTGAGACAAACTGAACTGGAGTGTGGACTACATGCTCTCATGTCCTACCTGGGCAGGCCAGAGCCTCTCCCCATCACCCCAGCAGGAGGGAGCCCGAGAGATCAAGGGGCAATAATGAGACTCACCCCTGACCATTCCACGGCCACAGAAGCGTCTTCACCTCCCTCAAACTTCACGCTGCCCCCAGGGCCCTCCTGAGAGGTCCTTCCACTGTCACCTTCCCCAAGCAGCTCGGCCACCTTGGTTTGGCTGATAGGGTCAGTGCCCTGGAAGGAAAAGGTAGGCACTGGGAATCTGCACTCCTTAACTCCTCGGGCTGGAGCTTTCAAACTTTTTTTTACCATCAGCCCCAACAGGGGATACATTTTTCCTTGTGATGTCCTAGTACACACATACTGGAAAGTACTCGCCTCTTCTCTTTGCAATGCATTCCTACTTACAAACCGATATCCATTTTCACTATGGCCACACTGAATTGATTTAAAGACCCACTAATGAGGGGCACATGGGTGGCTCAGTCGTTAAGCATCTGCCTTTGGCTCAGGTCATGATCCCAGGGTTCTGGGATCAAGCCCTGCATCAGACTCCCTACTCAGTGGGGAGCCTGCTTCTCCTCTCCCACTCCCCCTGCTTGTGTTGCCTCTCTCACTGTCTCTCTCTGTGTCAAATAAATTTTTAAAATCTTAAAAAGAAAAAAAAAAAGACCCACTAATGAGTCATGACCCACAATTTGAGAGACTGACTTTAGGCTCCCTTCAACCTCAACCCCCTTACCCACACCACCCATGACCTTCCTCAGTAACTTCTTCAAACTGTGAAAGGACATGGCTTCCCTTTCAATAGTCCCGTTTAGTGATGTGAACCTTGAACTTGGAGTCCTGACCATAAAGGGTGTGGGTAAAAACACACTTAAAAACAACCATGACTATAAGAGACTCTCACCTCCCTTTCCCCGCTTTCTCCTCGGCCTCTCATTCTTCTGAGACTCTAAAGAAGCCTTGGTGATCCCCCATCCCCAGGACCTACCTTCCAGACCTCCTTCCCTTCCTGGTCACTGACCTGTTTCTGGGAGCGTAGGGCACATTCTTCTAGGGTCTCGGCTGCCTCCAGCTTTCCCTGGCGCCTGTACAGAGCTCCGAGGTTTCTCAGAGTAGTGTTCACTGTGGGGCTGTGGGAAGAAAGTGAGGATGGGTTCAGAAGAGAAACAGGAGAGAGAGGGAGCAGAGCCAAAGGAAGGTCAAAGGGATGAGGGGGAAAGGTCCCAGAGGCCAGGCTCAGGGTTCGGATGGAAGGCATGGGAGGCCAAGCCAGCCTCTCACTGGCTGCTCACCTGCTCACTTTGCAAGCCTTGTACCAGCCTCCGTACTCAGTGTAGGGTGTGCCGCCCTCTCGGCGCCGGCTCTGCAGAACAGAGGGGAGGGTAAACCAGAGCTGAAAACACAGAGATGGCTAGGGGCTACGGTGTGGGCTGGGCTAGGAAAGGCACTGGGCATCTGGGGCTCGTGGTCAGGTGGGAAAGAGTTAAAGAGCTGGGCTCATGCAAGGAGGAAGCCAGAGACCCTGGTGGCCTGGGACTCCCCAGGCTGGACCCCACACTCACTTTGCTCATTTCCTCCCGCTCCTCTGCATGCATCCAGATGGGCTTGTGGTCATCTAGGAGTGATAAAAGGATGGGGTGGTAAGGTTAGAGAACAGAGCTTGACAGTACAGAGGGGAGCCAGGAGCCAGAGGCCCATGGGGCTGAACTAAAGGGGTCTGGCTCTGCCTGGGAACCATTAGGGCATAACCCCTCACCTTTGGTCTACTTTTTTTTTTTTTTTAAGATTTTATTTATTTATTTGAGAGAGAGGCAGTGAGAGAGCATGAGCGAGGAGAAGGTCAGAGGGAGAAGCAGACTCCCCGTGGAGCTGGGAGCCCGATGCGGGACTTGATCCCGGGTCTCCGGGATCATGACCTGAGCCGAAGGCAGTCGTCCAACCAACCAACTGAGCCACCCAGGCGTCCCGTCCCGGTCTACATTTTTTTAAAGTAAGCTCCACAGGTGGAGCCCAACGCAGGGCTTGAACTCATGACCCTGAGATCAAGACCGGAGCCGAGATCAAGACCGGAGCCAAGATCAAGAGTCTGACACTCAACTGACTGAGCCACCACCCAGGCGCCCCAGGTCTGCATCTCTTCACCACCCTGTAGCTCCCTCCCCAGGCCCACCCCACTCACCATCCACAGACCCAAACTCCTGCACATGCGCACGCGTCAGAATCTCTTTGTAGAGCGTCTCAGCCTCAGCATATTTGCCCTGTTTCAGGTAACAGGAAGCCTGCAGGCAGAAAGGCAAAAACAAGGGACAGAGACAAGGTCTCAGCAGGGCTCAGGGACTTCCACCTCTTGGTCTCTTTGTGACTTTCCCCAGAGATCCTCCTCAGACTTTCTTTTCTAGCTGCAGGGTCAAGGGTGTTCACTCTGCTCCCAGGAGGCTATGGGACTTCGCCTTGCCACCGGAATGAGGCAGAGACCTCAGCCCCAAAGGTAGCCCCCAGAGGCACAAAGGTGACGAGGTCAGCGTATCACAGTAGGGTGCTTTCCCTTCCCCTCCCTCCATGCCCTTCCAGGTTGTTCTTCCCTTCTGCCCTTACCAGGTTGTTTTTGGTCCGGGCTACATTAGGGTTGTCTGGTCCCAGCTGCCCCTCATAGATAGCCAGGGCCCGCCTGTAATAGCGCTCCACGGCCTCATACTTGCCCTGGTTTTGGCACAACAGGGCCAGGTTGTTCAGCTGCTTTGCTACATCTGGGTGGTCAGTGCCCAGGACCTGGAAGGGAGTAAAGGAGTGACAGATGGTTACGGCCGTGTATGTGTGTAAGCCACGTGGGGAGCAGGGGAAGGGAATGACACAAGAGGGAACAAGGCAAAGAAAGAGGGTTGAGTAAAAACATGAGGAGGGTAGACTGGAAGAGAGATGGTGGAGGAAGGGTCACAGCATCAGAGAAGAACAAGAGAGCACAGACACCTTTTCTCGAATCTCCAGTGCACGCTGGCACAGTGGTTCGGCCTCCTTGTATTTGCCCCTTTTGCCATAGAGCACAGCCAGATTGTTGAGTGTGGCAGCCACCTGGGAAGAAAGGTCCATCCGCTCAGCATCGGTGCCTTGAGATCCGGGGGTTCTCCCCCTGCACAACAGGGCCTCACGCTGCAGGAATCCCAAGGGAAGAGGACCGGGGCCAGCCTAACCAGAGGCAGGGGAGGTTCTGAAGGTTCTCTCTGGGGGTGGTACCGCCCTCTAGGGGGATTTGTAGATATTTCTGGAGGTGGGATTTGGTGTGGTTTGGGGGGACCATGAAGACTAGGGGCACTACCACCTTTGGAAAGGTAAGGATGGTACAGATGTTCTGCGTGTGTGGGATAGCTCTGTTAACTTTGGAGTGTCCAGCCAGACATCTGAGCACCGTGAGCCTTGACGCTTAGCAGGATAGCAAGAGGGGAGCTGTTTTCTCAGCTACATCACCCCTGCCTACCACATGTTGCAACATAAGAAATTATGTTCATAATTTTGCAAAATACCTAGTCTGCAAAAATACCTTTTTTCTCATTTTCTCCACTGTGACAATCCATCATTGCTCATTTTCTCATCATATACAAATAAATCTGGCCTGTTGTTACTGAGTCTGACATGGGTTTTTAATCTTGTATCCACCAATACTTCTGCTCTGTCATTTTTTTTTAAGTTTACTTATTTATTTTTTTAGTAATCTCCGTGCCCGATGTGGGGCGTAGACCCCAAAATCAAGAGTCACACGCTCTTCTAAGTCAGCCGTGTGCCCCTGCCCTGTCATTTTTTCTTAGTACTTCTTATATCCAGTGTCTTACTGCTCTCAATGTTCTAAATCTAAAGTTGTATTATATCATATTATATGTAAGTTATATGCTGTATTATGTCTTCTATTGTAGTTGGACTTAATAGGACTGTTAGCACGTCATGTTTTCATCTCATTATAACGCATCCTATGTATTATTTTATTCTGTTACTTTCCTCATTTTTATATGATAAGGTGCCATTCAAAATTTTTTGGAATTGTATGTGTAGGTCAGTTACAGTGTCTATGAATCATGCTTCAGGAAAATACTCATCATAAGAAAGACACATTGTGCCTCAGAGAGTTGAGAACCCCTGGGCTTAGCAGACAGGGCCTGGAAGAAAGAAGCCCTCACAGCTCCTCCCTGAACAGTGAGTGGGCTGAGGGCAGTGGATAAACAAACTAAGAGAAGCCAAAAGAGCAGGAGGTGAGGAGGGCAAGGAGTACTGACAGCAGGGTGGTCCCGGCCCAGGGTGCTCTCCCGGATGCTGAGGGCATCATTCAACAGGTGGGCAGCTTCCTTATACTTATTCTGGTCCCTGGAAGAGGAGAGAAGTGACAGGGGTTACCCTGAACTCTGCCCCCAAGTCATCTCTTTCCTTCCTTCCCTTCAGTATGACTGAGGTACATTTAAGGGTTGGGGCCCCCGTGAGGAGACAGGAAGCCTAGAGAGGAGCAGTGAGAGTTCACCAACACACCTCTACATGGATCCAGAACACTGCCATGCAAAGAGGAGACCAGCTATAGGATGCAAGAGATGGAAACAGAGAGGGAAAGAGACCCTCCCAAAGGAGGGAATGGAGAAGCGAAGAGCCTGAGAGGTGAGCGGCTCTGAGGTCAAGGGGTGAGGTATGGAAAGAACGAGAGTGCTGGTGCAGAGGAAGGCCCCAAGTGGGGGTCACTTGGGAGGCCCAGCAGGGAGAAGAGGTACCCTCTGGAGAGGAGGAATGGGAGCTGAAGGTGGATCAAGGTGGGAACCTGGAGGCAGAGCTGGGAGACGAGGAGGCCAGGACTCACCGATACACCAGAGCAAGGATGTTGAGCATGGTTGCGACATCAGGGTGGCCATGGCCAGACGTGCGCTCCAGGTCCTCCAGTGCCTGCTTACAGAGTGGCACAGCCACCTCATAGCGACCCTGGGCTGCGTACTGGATCACCAAGTTGTGCAGTGTCCGCAGCCTCGCTGGGATCTCATATCCACTGTGCTGGGCGCCCTGGCCACGGGACACTATCCATCCCGGGAAATGAACAGGAGACTTCCTCAGGGCACTTCCCCTCCCCTTTGCTGTCCGCCCTCCCCACCCCAACCCTGCCTGTGCACGCCCCCTGCCACGCCCTCCCACCCCCCAGACCCACCTCTACTGCTATTCCTTCGCCCACTCCCTGGTACCTGTGCCCCTCACAACCCCACTTGTTCACCCAATCACTCATTCATTCAACAAACTTTACTCAGTAAGCATGAGCCAGGGGCTGTGTCAGGGATATGAAAATAAGAAAGACCTGCTTCTTTCCCTCGAGGACCTCATGTTCTTTCACTCCAGGGTCATCATCCCATTCAACTGTGAGCTCCTTACAGGCAAGAACTCTGTCATTCTCAACTCAGTCTCCCTAGTGCCTACCATAGGGCTCAAGACACATTAACTGTGAAATAAATATTGGTGAATAATGGGGAGGCTGTGGAAATGGAACCAGTAGCCCAGACTCTACCCTATCTCCAGGGGAAGTGAAAAACATATTTCTGGATGGTGAACATCTCGTATGCAAGGGGGGGCCACATCTGGGACCAGCCCTCTGCTGCCCCTCTTTACCCTCCAACTCCAAAGGCAGACTCACAGCCATTGCTGGAGTCTTCTTCCTCCTCATTGGGGAAGAGATCATCCAGGGAATCCTTGGTGGCATCACCCTCCTTCTCCTCCTGGAAGGCAAGAAGCAGCATGGCTAGGCATAGATATCCCCAGTAGCCTCTTCAGGGCCCCTCTAAAGCATGAAATCACTGACAGGTGGAGAACATTCTTGTTCGTATCCCTGCCACTGGGAAGGCCAGCATCTGTCCACCAATCTCAGCCCGCTCTTGTTTGTAAATATCCGTCTTTCACATTGAGAGCTTCCTAAGCACCCTCATTCTCTAGCCTCCACACCTCCCCACCCCCCTCAGTTCTTGTAATTATAGCCCAGTACTGATCCCTGTGTGTTTACACTGATTATATGTCTGTCTTATCTTTCCTGAGGGCAGGGAGTGTGTCTGATCTTATTGACATGTACCCAAAAAGTACCCAAAGCGTCTAGCTCAGCCTCCTCCCCATGATCTGCCACCACTCCCTCTCGACTCAGTGCCCAGCCCTCGCTGTCTCACCTACTTCCACATGGGGAAATTTGCTTTGTGCCACGAGCACATCAGCCTTGCAGAAACACCTCCGAGCCTCTCACCCAGCCTTGTCAACGCGTCCAGTGCAAATCATCCCACTTTTCCTGGGAGAGATCAGCTCTCCAGCCCTGGAGCCTTATCTATTGACACATTGACACCCCCAGTCTAGAAAGCTCCTCCTTTCCCCTTCATCATCCATCGAAATCCAGCCCAACTCCTAACCTGAACAATGAAAAAAATCCAATCCAAATCTTACCCCACCCCTGTGTACAACCTCATCTGCAAATCCTTCTCAGGCCATTCCAGTCCCCACAAACCAATCTTGGAATTCCTTCCATTACTGAACCCCTCATCCAACACTGAGCATCTGAAGTGTCACATTGTGCCCGAAGACATTGTGTCATCACACACGTGTCCTCATGTGTAAGCCTTGGCCCTGCAGCTCCATTAGGAGCTTGAGAGGACAGGAATTCTCTCTTATAGTTCTTTACATCTCCCCCACGCACAGCCTCTCGCACTGCCTACAGCAGAGAGATAAACACCTGACTGTTGAGTGAGGTTTACACTTCATATATTCTGAGAGCAAATTTTAGGAGGGTCTTGCTCGACTGTGCTATGCTTTCCCGCGTTGGAGCATGTAGGATTCTGGGCTGGAATTGCCCGGGTGCTTATGTGTCTCCCCCAACCCCAAAACCTCTAACTGGGGGAGCAGGAACTCTGTCTGCCTCAGTCACTGTTGCACCCCAGCAGAGTGCGCAGTGCCCGGCATACACAGCTGTCACGGAACTACATGCACTGAATGAGTTAAAACTTTCAGCCATGATTCTCTCTGGAGTTGGTGTCAGGAGCTGCATTCGGCCAGGTGGGAGCAGTTGCCCCCACGTCTCTGGCGACTCCTAGCTGTCCCCCCACTACTGGCGACTCCCAGCTACCCCAGTAGCCAGCCTTGCTGGTGCGCACTTACCGCAGCGTGCCCATCCTCGTCATACTGGCGCAGCTGGCCCAGGAACTCCAGGTGCTTCTTTTCCTCCTCCAGCTGGGCCACAGCCTGTTCGCTGCGCTGGAGCCGCTGCTGGGTGCCTGCCAGCTCATCCCGGAGCCACTGGTTCTCCTGACACAGCCTCCGTACCTGAGCCCGCAGCTTCTGTTTCTCCGACTCCACCGTGCTCAGGTGGCTGGCCAAAGCCAGCATCACCTAGGTGGGCACATCCCATGAGCACCCGACTCTGGACTAGAGTGTTCCGGGACTAAGTGGGAGGGGAGCCTACAGGGAGGCAGCAAGACTGGCAGGGGCCAGGAGGCGGGGTTGGGCAGCAAGAGTGCTACCTTCGAAATACACCCTGAATCCAATTTTTCACCACCTTCAGAGCCACCACCCTGGGCCACGTCATCATCATTTCCCACCTGGGTGACTACCACTGCCTCCTCACTGGCCTCTGTTTTGGTCCTTTTTCCTTAGAGTCTGTTCTCAACCCAGCAGCCAGCTAGTCCTTGTAACATGTTAAGTTAGACCACATCACTCCTCTGCTCCATATATTCCAATAACTTTCATTTCATTCAAAGTAAAAGCAATGTCCTTGTGATGAACCATGAGTTCCATGTGATCTGTCCCCTTGGCTCTTAAGCCTGCTACACCTTATACTTCATTTTCTCTCTTTCTTTCTCTTCTTTTCCTTCATTCTTTCTCTTCCTTTCTTTCTTTTAAGATTTTTGATTTTTAAGTGATCCTTCTACTCGATGTGGGGCTCGAACTCACGACCCCGAGATCAAGAGTCTCACACTCCACGACAGAGCCCACCAGGTGCCCCTGCACTTCATTTCCTATTTTGCTTCACCTCACCCGCTCTTACTCTAGCCATACTGGTCCCTCACTGGCCTCACCGGGAATGCTCCAGTTCCGGGCCTTTGTAGGTACTACCCACTCTGCTGTGGATGCTCGTCCCCCATTTATTGTAGGACTCGCTCCCTCATCTTCAAATCTTGGCTCAAATGTCACCTTTCAGTAAGACATTTTTTGACCATCATATCTAAAGTTGTATCCTCTTTCTGTACCCCCTAGGCACCTTCTCTGTTTTATTTTTATCCCTTTTCCTTCGCAAGTATCACTCTTTGACATACAGAATCCTTTCCGCATTTGTGTATTGTCGGCCTCTGCAGCTAGAATGTAAGCTCTGAGATGGCAAAGATTTTTGATTATTGCATTCAGTGATGTTTCTCCAGTGCCCAGAAGACTTGTGCCTGGCACAAAGCAGGGGCTTAATACATATTTACTACATGAATGAATACAAGCATCTAAGACCAGGCAATCCTAAATGACCCCAAAATTCCAATCAGACAAATGCTCCTCGAAGGGCCACTTGGTATCACTTCCTTCCTCTCACCTGGGCCTCACTCAGCCCCAGCTCGATGTTTTCCATGGAACGTCGCAGCTGCCGGGCCTTCTCATGCACCAGTCCTTCTTCATGGCCTCCCTGCTGCAGACACTCAATGGTATGGGATAGACTCTGCAGGACAGCCTGATGTTCACTGTGTAGGGCCTCCAGCCCTTGGCTCACCAGCCGAGTGCTTCCCAGGATCTCCTCCTGGCTGAGCCGGTGCCCTGCAGGCTCATCTCGCTGCCCCAACACCAGGCCTGACATCTTGGCCAGGGGGACCTTGCCTGGGCTGAGGAGAAACAACAGAGTTCAGCAGGGGTAAAGATAAGAAAGAGAGGTTCAGCACCTTGGTTAAAGGGTGGTAAGGACCTAAGGGAAGGGACAAGAGAGAGTGTGGGTGACCTTCCAGTTTAATTGGAGAGAGAGTGACCAGTGGGGAGGGAACCTACGACACTAAACGCAAAGCTAAGGTTGTGGGAAAGAGAGAGGGAGAGGAATTGACTTGAACGAAGAAAGATTATCAAAGGAACAAAAGTGCTGAGATCTAGTAATCGGATTTATAACTCAGGAAGAGAACAGAAAAGTTGTTGGAAAGAGCGTGGGTCAGGAATGGGAAAAGCAATCATAGGAGAGACAGCACTACAGGGAACATAGAGGGTGTCTGTAAAACACTGAAAAAGAAACAGGATTAAAGCAGACAGGAGATATAAAGAAAATGGCGCAGAGGTTTCAGAAAATAGGAAAGGTACAGGATTCAAAGTTACAGGGAAGAGGGGAAGAAGAAAAAAGGAGCCTTCATTGCAGGACCCAGATGAGAGGGGCCCAGAAAGCTCAAGGTTGAACACCTTGAGCTTTCTGGGCCCCTCGAGCCAAGGCCAGCATCTCCAAACCTAGGAAACTGCTTCTTTCCCCACTAGGCCTTCAACCCATACTTCCCAACCCTCAGATTGGGGGAAGGAGGAAGAGAGCCTGACTAAGGAGGAAGAGTCAGGCTCTCTTCCTCCTTCCATAAAAGAGCCTCATTTCTCACCTTTCCAGTATTCTTACCGGTATACGGAGCAGAACCCTCGCCTGTGGCACTCAGGCCAAAGCCCGGAAGAAACTCTTTCAGTAGCCAGGTACTCACAAGGAACTGCCCTGCCCAAAGTCCAGAAGTCCAGCCTTCCCACCCCTTCTCTCACCACTTCACAGCCACCCAGAGGACCTGGCGCAGAGCCCTACTCAGGGCAAACACCCTCCCTCGCTCTACCTCAGGCCTTCAAAGGCGACCAGTGTCGCTCTTCCTTCGCGAAGCCAACCTCCCATCCCAGGCCACGGGGAGCTCTTTTCTCCCCAAGAACGGAATGAGACTTGATCTGAGATCTGCGGCAAGGAGCGTTTCTGGGAAAGGGTGAGGAGGCAGACCTGGTCACTCCTGGCCCATTCACTTTCAAGGCTTTGTCTCTGTCATGACCACCTACTAACAGGCTCTGAGAGGAGTCACCTTAGGGTGCCTCTCAGACGCCTGATGATGCAGGAAAGAATAGCACGTCTTCTGAGCGGCTGTAGGGTCACAGGGAAACGCGGTGCTGGGAATCGGTCTCCCAGCCTGGGCATGCGATCGAGGACTGTTTCCGGCTGTCGACCTGCCCTGGGGCCCAGGGTGGGGACAGAGTGAGACGGGCGGGGGCGATGGGGGGAGGTGCGGGTGCACCGCGGAGCTCCGCGTCACGGGCGAGTACCCAGGAGCCAGAGAACGCCGAGGTCAAAGAGTCGGTCGGTAGCGCAGGGGGCGGGGCAGGCCGTCCGTCTGTCCTTCTGGACGCCGAGGGGCGGGAAGACTCGCGGGGGGCGGGGTTTTTCAGCTTGTCTGGAGTTGTGTGAGGTCAGTTGGTGGGGGTTTGTGCATCTGTCCCGGAATGCGGAAAAGAGGTAGTGGGACCTCAACGCTAAGCCCCAAAGTACCCTCAAAGACTCACCCGCAGTCTGTCGCTCTGGCTGCCTCTCTTGCCTGTACTGCCCCTTTAAATCCATCATGGCTGCCGCTCGAGGCAATTGTTTTGACGGCTCCAAGGGGCGGGGCCTGGTCCCCAGTCACGCGACCTAAGGGCCGCGGGAGGATTGGCTTTGACCACGCGCAAGGAGGAAAGGAGGTGTGCATCCACCTTGGTCTCGGGTTCTCTGCCCACCTCCTTACGTCAGGAGAAAGCGACGGCACCGGGATTTGTTAGCGTCATCTAGAGACGCCCGGCGGTCTGGCTAAGAGTAATGGTGGTGTGCTGACTCCGGCGGAGCTTGAGTGTCCTCATGGCTCTGAGGGCACTGACTCGCTCTCTGGGCTTCTTGAGCCTGACACCCCCAGCCGTCGCTGCCCTCGGGCCCAGCCTGCTCCCGGCCGCGCAGGTAATGTACCCTATCTGGAAATGAGGCTGTTTCTGTTCGGGCCGCGGGAGAGGGCACCCAGGGATGGGAGGCGGAGGATGTGAGTCTGATCAGGAATCACGCCGGCCGGGGTCTCTCAGCCTCAGCTTTCTCTTCTACAAGTGTTGCTGTCCTACAGGGTCGCTGGTTTCCTCCGACGAGATACTGGAAGTGAACGTATTTTACAGGCCACTGTACAGGTTTCAGTAATAACCGACATAGAGTCCCAGTCATAAGCCAGTCATAAGTAATTGACATTCTAAATAAATCAACTCCTTTTTTTTTAAAAGATTTTATTTATTATTCATTTGACAGACAGAGATCACAAGTAGGCAGAGAGGCAGGCAGAGAGAGAGGAGGAAGCAGGCTCCTGGCCGAGCAGAGAGCCCGACGTGGGGCTTGATCCCAGGACGCTGGCATCACAACCTTAGCTGAAGGCAGAGGCCTTAACCCACTGAGCCACCCAGGCGCCCCTCAGTTCCTTTTTTTTAAAGACAACTATCATGACATTTTATTTATTTTTTAAGGTTTTATTTACTTTAGAGCGAAAGCAATCACAGAGGAAGAGGGATCACAGAGTCAGAGGGAGATGCAGACTCACCACTGCGCGGAGAGCCCAATGCGGGGCTCGATTCCAGGACCGAGATCATGACCTGAGCTGAAGGCAGACATTTAACCAACTGAGCCCTCCAGGCGCCCCCGCACCCTCCCTTTTTTTTTTCCCCACTTTTTTCAGGTAATATTATGTACTATTTGATTGCCAGTATATGCACAACAGTAAGCATAGAACTATAAATACACAATATAAATAACAGTAGAAAGCAAAATTGTTACAGGAAAAGCAGAGGAAATATAGAGAAACTTTTCCTGCTGCTCGAAGAGAAATGAAGGGAAAAGCCTATGACAAATCATCCAGTACTCTTGTCTTAAATTCTTTACATACATTTCTACAGGTTTTTTTTTTATTAAACAAAGAAAGTACAGATAACTCTGTTAACAATAGCAAATTGCTTCCCTAATAGCTATTTGCCTTTCCAGTCAAATTCACTTCATGTTAGGATTTTTTAAAAAGTCAAGATGAGAAATCACTATATTCTGGTTCCCGATGATCTAATTTGCCTTTCCCCAAACTGGTAATTTTTGAAAGTTGGCTGCACATGGAAAGAATAGGTGTAGCAAAAGGTAACAGAAAATCACCCTTGAAGTAGTTTTCCAGAAGACACTACAGGCAGCAGCTGAGTTACAAGGCTTAGCCTGAAGCCAAGCATAAGTAATTGACATTTTAAATGTCAATTTAGGGGCACCTGGGTGGCTCAGTGGGTTAAAGCCTCTGCCTTCCGCTCAGGTCATGATCCCAGGGTCCTGGGATCGAGCCCCCTCTGCTCAGCAGGGAGCCTGCTTCCTCCTCTCTCTCTGCCTGCCTCTCTGCCTACTTGTGATCTCTGTCTGTCAAATAAATAAAATCTTTTTTAAAAAATGTCAATTTAACCCCTTTCAATGTCCTTTCAACCCCTATATAAGGTTATAATTACCATTTTACATGAGAAAACTCATTAGCAGTCCAAGGTCATACACCCAAGTATTTTTTTTTTAATAATTTCTTGTTTTGTTTTAAGATTTTTTAATTTGAGGCAGCACAAGTGGGAAGGAGGATCAGAGAAAGAGGGAGAAGCTGGCTTCTTGCTCGGCAGAGAGCCCCAGGTGCCCCATATACCAGGTATTGAAGCTATAAACAGTCTGGCTTCAAAACCTGAGCTGTTGGGGTGCTTGGGTGGCTCAGTTGGTTAAGTGTCTGCCTGCAGCTCCCATCATGATCCCAGAGTCCTGGGATCCAGCCCTGTATTGGGCTCTCTGCTCAGCGGGAAGCCAGCTTCTCCCTTTCCCTCTGCCTGCCGCTCCCCCTGCTTGTGCTTTCTCTCTCTAATAAATAAATAAAATCTTTAAAAAAAAAAAAGCCTGGGCTCTTAATTAACCACTGAAGATGAGTCATTGTTGAGATTAGAGAATGCAGCCCAAAATAACAGGATTAGTAGTCTAAGGTAAAGGTATCCTCAATGTCCCTAGTGGGTGATTGGTGAGTCACAGAGGAAAAAAAAAGTGTAAGTCTTGTTCCTCTGGACCTTTCTGGATGATGGTAGAGTTTGGCAGATGCACACTTAAAGTTCAGAACTAAAGCAACCTCCTCTAAAATGCTGTGAATACAGCAGGGAACAAGACAGAAATGATCCCTCCCCTCCATTCACACCTGGAAAACTCCCAGAAACATAATGCAGAGGGGCACAGGCATTGGTGCTGATGGCATATGAATGTGTGAAAGTTACCAGCTTTGGAAAAGGAAGTTGTTTAAAGAAGGAAGAGTTGGGTGCCTGGGTGGCTCAGTGGGTTAAAGCCTCTGCCTTCGGCTCAGGTTATGATCCCAGGGTCCTGGGATCGAGTCCCTAGTCAGACTTTCTGCTCAGCAGGGAGCCTGCTTCCTCCTCTCTGCCTGCCTCTCTGCCTACTTGTGATCTCTGTCTGTCAAATAAATAAATAAAATCTTAAAAAAAAAAAGAAGAAGAAGAGTTACTCAGAGAAGGAGAGTTTTGAGCAAAATTTGGAAGATGCCCCAAGGAAAGAACATTCCATTGAAGAAATACTTCAGAGGTTAGAGGATCAAATGAGGAGAAGTAATCAACACACATACACCTAGATAAACATTCCAACCTTGTATGTGTGCAAGCAGTGAAGGGTGGAGTTTTTGGATAGCGGATCTGGGACATTCCTAGAAGGAAGTAGGCTACTGGGTCTCTACCTTCACCCTTGGTTCTCTGGTGCTTCTCCTTCGGTTACCTTTCAAGTTATAGAGATTTCTGTTTATCTCTAGGTGACAAGGTCTACCCTTCTCCAGCTGCCCTCTTCCTCAATGTTGCTCCCCTGCTGCCCACTGCTTACCTCCGTGGCCCTTAGTGCGAATATTGTGTCCTGGAAGAGTCGTACCAAATACACCATTACACCAGTGAAGATGAGGAAGTCTGGGGGCCGAAACCACACAGGTGAGTGCAAGAGTGAGAGGATTTACACATTAAAGGGGAAAAACATGTTAGGATCCTAGGTCTATTTCTTGACAGGCTGAGGAATGTAATTAAAAAGCATTTATTGGACTCCTTCTGCATGTAATGTGTGTGTAAGAACCAGAGAGTAGAATACAAAGCAACAGAAAGGTGGTCTGTGCTCCTAAAGACCATTTAGGTAGTTGAAGAAAACCAGATATACACATGAAGTGTACATTCTTCATGTCCTTCAGAAATTTCAACAGATGAGCACTATTTCTATCATTCTTAGTAAACTTACTGAATTCAGTAATTTGTAGAGATTTTGTCTGGAGATTTTATATAACTTCAATATCCTGTAATTAAGTTTTACCAAACTCTGTGTAGGTATTTCCCCACCCACCCACCCCTTTACCCAAGTGTGTTGTGCAAATTTATTATTTTCTACTTGTGTCATAATGTTAGGAAGTACTGCTTTCTGCACAGGATGGGCCTATTCCCACTGCTGGGAGCTGATTCATCTGACTTGAGTCATGTCTCTGCACTTTTCTGACCACAGGCCGAATCCAAGTGCATGGTATTGGCGGGGGCCACAAGCAGCGTTATCGCATGATTGACTTTCTGCGCTTCCGGCCTGAGCTGGAAACAAAGCCAGGACCGTTTGAGGAGAAGGTCATTGTGGTCCGCTATGATCCCTGTAGGCAAGTTTGGGATGTGAGATGATGGTGGTGTGGCTGTATGACTGTTCTGTGGGTTTTCAGAAGATGTTCAGAAGGGCTGCCTAGATGATCTGCTCATATGTCCCTCACCCCAAACAGATCAGCAGACATAGCTCTGGTTGCTGGGGGCAGCCGGAAACGCTGGATCATTGCCACAGAAAACATGCAGGCTGGAGATGTCATCCTGAACTCTGACCACATAGGCCGAATGGCAGGTGAGAGACGGCTGCCAGATGTGTATGGGCTTGGAGGCTGCAAGGGGTCTGGGGCTGATGAAATTCTGTCTTTTAGTTGCTGCTCGGGAAGGGGACGCACATCCTCTTGGGGCCTTGCCTGTGGGGACCCTTGTCAACAACGTGGAGAGTGAGCCAGGCCGGGGGGCCCAATATATCCGAGCCGCAGGTATGAGGAAAGGAGCTACTTGGGGGTCTTAGGATACCTGAGGCCAAAGGGTACCTGAGGTCTCAATTCCCTGAACCTGTGGGGCCACATGTGGTCCGAAGGCAGAGAAAAGGTGGGAAAAATCCACGGAAAACAAAGGTGGAGAAGTGCTGGTGTTTTTACCTCAAACATTGCACGCTTCCTGCTGCAGTGTATCTGCTCCAAAGGGCAAAGAAAGGGCGGGGTATGCAGTATGTCCCCTTATAAATTTGCCCCCACCTCCTCCCTGTGGAGGGTGGCAAAGCTGTTTCTGCATTCCCCAGGGACATGTGGTGTGCTGCTACGGAAAGTGAATGGGACGGCCATCATCCAGCTGCCCTCCAAGAGGCAGATGCAGGTGTGCGTGGGTACAGGTGGGAGGGATCAGCAAAGGAGGAATTTTTGGAATGTACCTTTCTGGCCTGGGAGTTCCCAGGTGTTTCATGTGAGGAACCACCATGAGTTAGGTGTGTCCCTTTCTGCCCTGTGACTAGGCATGCCCTGTCAGGCTGACACTGTAATGGGAGAGGGAACAGTGCCTTTTGTTTTCTACCAACATAGCACCTGCACTCAGATTCAGTTATGCTGTGGTTTTCTCCTGTCCTCTCCCTTCTCTCAGGGTAAGAAGCCTGCCGAGAGTCACGAAGGCAACAAAAACAGGTTCTTTCCCCCGTGGTTCATTCTCTTCCAACTGCTTTTTTGGTTAGGTTCTGGAAACGTGCATCGCAACAGTAGGCCGGGTATCCAACGTCAATCACAACAAACGTGTCATTGGCAAGGCTGGGCGGAACAGGTGGCTGGGCAAGAGGCCTTCCAGTGGACTATGGCACCGCAAGGGGGGCTGGGCTGGCCGCAAGATTCGGCCACTGCCCCCCATGAAGAGTTATGTGAAGCTGCCCTCTGCAGCTGCCCAAAGCTGATATCCCTGGATTCTAATAAAATCGCCTCCCATTTTTATCTATTACTGGTTTTTTGGGAGGGAGGATGGTACATACTAGACCAGGGAAAAAACAAAGGCGCAAAAAGGATGGGAGAGGAGAAAGGAAAGGACTATATGCGTCGAAGACTGGAGCTGCGCGCCCCCCCTACCCCGCATTTCAAGCCATCCACCCCTCCCCCCTCCCCACCCCACCCCCCCGCCTTGTTTGGAGGAGGGGGAAGAAATGACCTCCAAAATCTAATCCAGCTCTGACTTCACGAATTGGGGAGAGCACTTCCGGTGGGAGGAGGGAAGACAAAAAGGAAGAGGAAAGGGCGGCGTGGAGGAGGAGGTGCCGCGCGTCGCCGAGGTGGCACCGGCGACTCCGCCCCGGCGCTCTCCCAGGGCCCCCAGCTTTCCGCTAGGCCCGGCGGAAACGAGCGGCAGCTCCGGGCGGGTGTCGGAGTTTCCGCAGCTGGGCGGGTGGTGCCGCTGTCTGGGCTCGGTCCCACCTCGCCCTGCCCTGCCCTGCCCCGCCCCGGCTGCTGCTGACCTGTGCGCGCGGGTGGTGACAGTGGCCGCCCCAAGGTGCTCTGTCCCTGCGTGCCACGCCCCCCCCGCCCGCCCGCCTGTCCTTCAGAGGCACGCCCCCTCCCGCCTCTCCGCTTCGACCCCCTCGCGGGCCCAGACGGGGCCCAAATCTCCGCCAGCATCGCCGCCATCGTCTTCGCCGCGTCCCTAGCTCAGCGAAGGACAGGCCTCGCGCCGGGACCCCCATCGATTTCTGAGGTGGCCACAGCCCCGCCGCGGCCCCTGCCCCTACCCTGGGTTTTCCTCCACACACTCGCCCAGCGGCCGCGCGCCCACCCGATCTCGCGCTCCCCGACCCCAGTTCCACAGTGCCTTGGGATTCTCGTTCATCTGGCCTAGCCCCCTCCCCCGTACCTTGCCGCGCACCCCCGACCCCTCTAGTCCACCTGCCTCCCGCCGCTCACCCACCGGGTCTCCCGCGACCCTGTCCTGGGTCTTGCGTCGCCCCCACCGGCCTTGCTGCTCCCGCGTCTCCAGTCCTCCATCCTCTCCTCCCAGCCCATCGCGCCTTGCCCTCCCCCCACCCCACTCCACCAACAATTCTCCGGATCTCTTGTGCCTGTTACAGACTCCTGCGCTTCAGCCATTGGACGTGGCATCCCTTCCAGACACATTCCCCAACAAACCCCCCAACACCCACACCCCACACACACCCCTCTGGGGCGACATGTATCTCCTCAGGGGTGCTTGTCCCAGGGCCTTGGGATTCACTTGTAACACCAAGGCTGCTCTGCCCCCGCTGTCCCCTTCCCACTGCTCCAAACCAACCCACTCCAGGCTGCAGGGTCTTGGACCCTCCTTGCAACCAAATTCTGTGCTCTTAGAACAAACATCCCAGTGTTCCTTGTGAGCCTGGCCCCACCCAGCCTGTAGCAGGCAGCTCCTGGGCCCTGCTTTTACCCCAGACAACCAGACAGCTGTTACCACATTTGCTTCTCCAACTCCTGGACGTCCTTGATTTTCTCAACTCCCACTCTCATTTTAGCTGTTCTCTCCTGTTTGTGTGTCTCAGGTGCCGGCATGGTGGGGGAGCTCCGCTACAGGGAATTCAGAGTGCCCCTGGGGCCGGGCTTGCACGCCTATCCAGATGAGCTGATCCGCCAGCGGGTGGGCCATGATGGGCATCCTGAGTACCAGATCCGCTGGCTCATCCTCCGGCGCGGGGATGATGGGGACGGGGGCTCTAACCAAGTGGACTGCAAGGCCGAGCACATCTTGCTGTGGATGTCCAATGACGAGATCTACGCCAACTGCCACAAGATGCTGGGCGAGGATGGCCAGGTCATCGGGCCCTCTCAGGAGATTGCAGGGGAGGCTGGGGCCCTGGACAGGTCTGTGCTGGGGGAAATGGAAACCGATGTGAAGGCTTTGATTCAGAGGGCTCTCCGGCAGCTGGAGGAGTGTGTGGGCACCATCCCTCCTGCTCCTCTGCTTCATACGGTGCACGTACTCAGCGCCTACGCCAGCATCGAGCCTCTGACTGGGGTGTTCAAAGACCCAAGGGTCCTGGACCTGCTCATGCACATGTTGAGTAGTCCTGATTATCAGATCCGCTGGAGTGCGGGCCGGATGATCCAAGCCCTGGCCTCCCATGATGCTGGTGAGGAACAGTGTGGGAGGAAAGGAAGCTAGGTCAGCTCGGGGCCTCACAGGCCACTGTGGCGGGAGCCCCTGCCTCATCAGTGCCTGAGTGATTCTGCTGAGGTAGAAGAAAGGAGGTAGGAAGGGAGGTGGGGACATCTCCCTAAGAAGAGAAAAGCTGGCTCGGTCAGGCAGGCATGCAACTCTTCATCTCAGGGTCCTGAGTTCAAGCCCCATTTTGGGCATAGAGTTTACTTTAAAAAAATAATACTAAAAGAGGAAGGGCTGAATCCTCAAGAACCTCATATTAATTGGATTTCTATGCAAAGGAAGAGTTACAATTTTAGACTATTGTAAGATATATATCTATACAAAATATGTGTATAGAAAAGAGGAAGTTATTGTTTTGGGGTTTTTTTAGTATTTTATTTTTTTGACAGACAAAGAGAGCACAAGCAGGGGCAGTGGCAGGCAGGCAAGCAGAGGGAGAGGGAGAAACAGGCTCCCTGCTGAGCAAGGAGCCTGACCTGGGGCTCAATCCCAGGACCCTGGGATCATGACCTGAGCCGAAGGCAGACGCTTAACTGACTGAGCCACCCAGGCGCCCCAGTTATTGTTTTTTTTAAAGATTATATTTATTTATTTGACAGAGACAGCAAGAGAGGGAACACAAGCAGGGGGAGTGGGAGAGAAAAGCAGACTCCCCGCTGACCAGGAAGCCCGAGGTGGGGCTCGATCCCAGGACCCTGGGATCATGACCTGAGCCGAAGGCAGATGGCTAACCAACTGAGCCACCTAGGCGCCCCAAGTTGTTGCTTTTGAAGCAAATCAGATCAGGTCATCCCTAATGTGTGATGACAAAGGGATTAGATGGAGAGAGTAGAGGATCTAGGAGGGATGCCTGGGAAGGGCAATGTGAGGGAGCAGTTCCTGACTGGGGTGTGGGTTTCAGGGACCCGGACCCAGATTCTTCTATCGCTGAGCCAGCAAGAGGCCATTGAGAAACACCTGGATTTTGACAGCCGCTGTGCTCTGCTGGCTCTGTTCGCACAGGCCACGCTCTCTGAACACCCCATGTCTTTTGAGGGCATTCAGCTGCCACAGGTATTCTGTGGGGAGGTACTGGGGTGGAGGCTGTAAACAGGATCTAGGGACCAGGCCTTTGTACCGGTCCTTAAAAGATGGAGTGGAAAGCTGAAGCTGGGACAAAGTGGATATAGGCCAAAGGTTTCATCCCACAGGTCCCGGGAAGGCTGCTCTTCTCCCTGGTAAAGCGCTATTTGCATGTCACTTCCCTTCTGGACCAGCTGAATGACAGCACTGCAGAACCAGGGGCCCAGAACAACTCTTCTCCTGAGGAGTTGAGTGGGGAAAGGGATCGACTGGAGCTGGAGTTCAGCATGGCCATGGGCATGTTGATCTCAGAGCTGGTGCAGGCCATGCGCTGGGACTGGGCCTCGAGCAGACAGGGGCCTTTGGCCCGGTCCTCCTGCTCCATCTTCCAGCCCCAGCTGGCGGAGGTTGGCCCGGGGCTGCCACCCACCCGGGCCCAGCCCTCCATTAGGAGGTCAAGGAGGTTCCGCCCTCGCTCTGAGTTTGCAAGTGGCAACACTTATGCCTTGTACGTGCGAGAGACGCTGCAGGCTGGGATGCGAGTGCGCATGCTGGATGACTACGAGGAGGTCAGCGCTGGGGACGAGGGCGAGTTCCGCCAGAGCAACAACGGTGTGCCCCCCGTGCAGGTGAGCGAGGGTGCATGGGGGATGCTGTTGGGGATCTAGCTGGGGGAGCATAACTGGGGCTTCCATGCAGGGGCTCTGGCAGGCCACCTCCGGAGAAAACCCCGTGGGGATTGGAATGGTTAAAGGGGGTCAGCAAGTGAGAGGTGGGCCATTTGGAAGGCTAAGAAAATCGGGGTTGGGGAGGTCATGAGGTCAGGAAGATTCACTCCCAGGAAGAAATGGATACAGCAAGATTTTCCCAAAGGTCAGGGTCAGGGAGAGAGTAGCTGAGGCCAGGAGGCTCCTTGGGGTGGGGGGCATAAGGCATCTAGGATGGGTGGGAGGAGAAACAGCCTATTCCCACAAGAAGGTGGCCTTTATGTACATGTTCATGCCCTCCATATGCCAGCGTTGTGTTGTTTGGAGGTTGTTCCAAACCCGGCCAGGTGGTCAGCCAGAGAGCTGTGTGTCCTCATCATTGGGCCACCACCACCCAGTAAGTGGACCGTCTCTTCCCCTTCCCTCTCTTTTCTCCCCATCCTCCAGGTGTTGTGGGAGTCGACGGGCCGCACCTACTGGGTACACTGGCACATGCTGGAAATTCTGGGCTTTGAGGAAGACATTGAGGATGTGATTGAGGCTGAGGACTACCACAGGGCAGCGGTCAGTGGAGCCCTGGGTGTAGGTGAGCCCGGAGAGGAAGCAGGGTCAGCACTGAGCCCAGGAGTGGTAGTCTGGCTGGGTAGGCAACAACATCCCTGGGCCCTCGCACTCGTTTCCACAGCTGTGCCCTCCTGGCGGTGGAAGCCCATGACAGAGCTCTATGCGGTGCCCTACGTGCCGCCTGAGGATGAGGACGCTGAGGAGAGTGAACACCTGACCCAGGCCGAGTGGTGGGAGCTCCTCTTCTTCATCAAGAAGCTGGACGGCCCTGACCATCAGGAGGTTCTCCAGATTCTCCAGGAGAACCTGGATGGGGAGGTAGAGCCAGCCTGGAGACACCCGGCAGTCGGAGGGCTCGTGGCAGGGGCTGGGCTGATAGAGTATTTGGGAGGCTTAGGACGGGGAGCAGAGGTCCGCAGTGTCGGGGCCTGCAGCGGAGGGTATCTAGAATGTTCAGAGGCATTGGCCATTTTGTGGGAGGAGGCAGCTGCCAGCCAGGAGAGGTACAGGATGGAGAAGGTGTGTGCTGAGATTCCCCCACCCCTATCAAGTGCCCCCGGAGCCTCTGTGCCGCTCAGGGCTACTGTAGTGAGACCTTCTCCCTGACGACAGGTTCTGGATGACGAGATCCTGGCTGAGCTGGCCGTGCCTATAGAGTTGGCCCAGGACCTGCTGCTGGCTCTGCCACAGCGACTCGATGACAGCGCTCTCAGGGACCTGCTCAACTGCCGTGTCTACAGGAAATATGGGCCCAAGGCTCTGGCAGGGCAGCCAGCTTACCCAGCCCTGCTGGAAGCCCAGGCTCAGCCTCAGGAATCAGCAGGTGCAGCCAGAGAGGAAGGTGGGCCGCCCGGATGACTTTGCAGCAGCTCTTCAGGCTGGCCACTAGGGGGCCTTCCTCCCAGGACAGGTGTCCTCCTGTCTGGAAGAGTTGGCACCCACATAGAGCAGCTCCCTCCAGTGAGCGGGGGAGGATGGAAAGTCAGAACATTGAAAGAGATCTGAAGCCTCATAAACCCCCACACTGAACTTTTTCTGGTGTAGAGAAAGCCAAATTATTGCATGCTTTTAGATACAGGGAAACGCTCTGCAATTTGCAGACAGGAGGCTCCTTTGCTATTTTAAGAGTATGAAACATAAGATTTGCCACAGAGCAGTCTTATAAATACATTTAGAGATGCCCTAAGATCCCCAAACTAATTATGGGGGGACCCCT
The DNA here is from genome assembly GCA_004024625.1 of Mellivora capensis. NCBI lineage: Eukaryota > Metazoa > Chordata > Mammalia > Carnivora > Mustelidae > Mellivora > Mellivora capensis. Next base: position 85,703 of record PISX010005057.1, on the reverse strand, counting down.
GCCCCCAAAAAAACCATTTTTAGGAGAAATTAGGAATTATGAATGTGTCTGTCCTTTTCTGATGCTAACCTCACCGACCACGGCCAACTCTTGTGACATCCACCTTCCTGTAGGAAAAGAACCCCCAGCGCAGTATCCCGACACTCCTCTGCGGCGACTGATGGAGGGCTGCGGTCCACCTGGGAGGACCTTCCTGGACCTGGAGCACGCCCTCAGCTCAGGGGGGCCCCAGGAGACAGAGATCAAGCCTTTCCTGCTCCAGCTGCAGCGGCAGCCCCAGCCCTTCCTTACCCTGATGCGGAGCCTTGCCACCCCGGCAGCCAACAAGCCCCTGCACTTGACCGTTCTGAGGTGAGGCAGTGGGGCGGGGCATGGGACCAAGGGGTCCCTGAGGCTAGCTGCACATCTCTCTCCTCCTGCCTCCCCACCCCCACTCCCCAGAATCCTGATGCAGCTGGTGGACTTCCCCGAGGCGCCGCTGCTCCCCTGGCACGAGGCCATGGATGCCTGCATGGCCTGCCTGCGGTCACCAGACACTGACCGAGAGGTACCCTCATCCTGCTCTGGGGCGATGATGCTGGAGGGAGAGGCCACAAGGCAGCCTCTGACAGGGCAAGCCCCCTGGGCAAGGCTTCAGAGGGCACAGTGGAGCCTCTGTGCTCCTGGTCTGGGATTTGTTTTAAAAATTGAATTTTTTTTTTTCAAATAGGTAGTACATTCATATAGGTTATAAATCAAAATGGCAGAACAAGGTCTACACTGAGAATTCTCATTTCCACCTGTTCTCACTTCCATCCAGTTTTACCAGTGCCTCTCCCCATGTCCCTTGTTGGTCACCACTCATTTTAATGTATTTGTCCTTTCTGTGTGTCCTTATGCAAATATAAATAAGCCCAAGCATATGATCTTATTTGCCGTCTCCTTTCTTACACAGAAGGTTACATCTCTGTTGCAGGAGAAGCCTCAATGGCTCCTGCTTGGCGAGGCCTGTCGGGAGATGGGGATGAAAGAGGCAGAGGGGACCTCACATCTCAGGGTCCCCCGCCACAGAGAGGTCCTGGGCTTGGAAGGCTTGGCAGTGGGTGTCTGCAGTGCACACCTTTGGCGGTTACCCAGATTTTCATTTCGGAGCTGGACTCACTGAGCGTCCCTTTCCGCCCCCTCCCTACCATCAGGTATCATGCTTAGGGCCTGAGAATCTCAAAATGCAGCCCCACACCTGGTTCTTGGGACAGGGCCTCAAAAGGAACCATCTGGGAAGCTCTCTGCACCTGTTGCCAATGTCATCAGTCGTCAAGCACCCCAGGATGGAGAGCACCTCTTAGCTTTTTCCATGTCTGTTTGCCTTGGGTTCTCCAACTCCACCCAGCCCTTGTGTCTCCCTGCTTTCTGCTGTCTGTTCACTGCAGTAGCCCTAGCACCTACATACCACAGGGGGTGCATAGGAAATACTCCTGAAGATGCCCCGGGCCTCGTGCCCTCTAGTCTCCAGCCCTGTCCCCACCACAGGTGCTCCAGGAGCTGATCTTCCTCCTGCACCGCCTGGCCTCCGTGAGCAGGGACTATGCCGTGGTGCTGAATCAGCTGGGAGCCCGAGATGCCATTTCCAAGGCCCTGGAAAAGCACCTGGGAAAACTGGAGCTGGCTCAGGAGCTGCGGGACATGGTGTTCAAGTGTGAGAAGCATGCCCACCTCTACCGGAAACTCACCACCAACATCCTGGGAGGCTGTATCCAGGTCAGGAGGGAGGGCAGGCAGAGGCTTGTGGGTTCACCACTGGGTGAGAACATGAACCCTGAGCAGTGGCGGGGGAGGAGGCAGTGTTCCTGCAGCTGGGAAGGGCAGGCAAGGCCAGTGAACCCAAGGGCATTTGTTCTCTGCAACCCCTCTCCCGCCTGGTCCTGCTGTACCAGGGTTCTAGAAGACGTCCCATTGCTGCCAGGTCTTTCCTCCACATACGTTTGCGCGTGCTCTCCACGTGTGCTCCTCTCTCCTCCCCGCACCCCTTCTTTCTGCTCTTCTGGCTGCAGATGGTGCTGGGCCAAATTGAAGACCACAGACGGACCCAACGACCCATCAACATCCCGTTCTTTGACGTGTTCCTCAGATACCTGTGCCAGGGTCTGTGCCTGTCCCCGGCTTCCGCCACCCCCCACCACGCCTGTGTCTGTTTTCCCTCCATACCTACCAGGCTGTGACAGCCACCCCTGCCCCCTGCCCCCAGGCTCCAGTGTGGAGGTGAAGGAGGACAAGTGCTGGGAGAAGGTAGAGGTGTCCTCCAACCCCCACCGGGCCAGCAAGCTGACGGACCGCAACCCCAAGACCTACTGGGAGTCCAACGGCAGCGCGGGCTCCCACTACATCACCTTGCACATGCACCGGGGCGTTCTTATCCGGTAACTCGCCCCACAACATACGCGCTTCGTGGTGACTGCCTTGTGTTTGTCTTGGGGGATGTACCACCGCCCCCTCGAGCCCAAACATGACCACAGAGGCCCCTTGGCTATGTCTATGAGGCCATGCCTTGTTCCGCTTCTGATGGTTTCCTCGTCCCTGCTCCCAGGCAGCTGACTCTGCTGGTGGCTGGTGAAGACTCGAGCTACATGCCGGCGAGGGTGGTGGTGTTTGGGGGCGACAGCCCCAACTCTCTAAACACAGAACTCAACTCGGTAGGGACCGTCATGCCAGCAGATCATCCTTCGCAGGGTCCACCCTCCTGCCCAGACTCATGAACTCCTAAGTTCTTCCCTTTCCGGAGCCCCAGAGAAAGTAGAGTCCTTTCTCCCTGTGCCATTATGATGGCATCAGGCCCCAAGCCGTGAGGGTGGCGTTGGGACCCCTTGGTCAGGACGCCACACCTGCTGGGCGGAGGGGAGGAAGAGGGAGCAGGAGCAGGCATGGGTGCTGTCAGCACTGCCATCCACACACAGGGAGCTGACAGCCCCCTGCACCCCATGCCAGGTCAACGTGATGCCGTCCGCCAGCCGGGTGGTCCTCCTGGAGAACCTGAACCGCTTCTGGCCTGTCATCCAGATCCGCATAAAGCGCTGCCAGCAGGTTTGGTGGGGGCCCGGGCTGTGGTCTGGGGCTCCGACGCTCCAGGTCCTGTAGCTGTTCCAGATCTTGAGCCAGAGCTCCAACCCCTGGCGAGAGCAGCTCCAGGAGGAAAGCACAAAGGTGTGCCTGACCCCAGCTCACTCCAAGGGGAACGTGGGTCGGCTGAAGACAGGCCTGTGTCCCTTGCAGGGCGGCATTGACACACGCATCCGGGGCTTAGAGGTCCTGGGCCCCAAGCCCACCTTCTGGCCAGTGTTCCGGGAGCAGCTGTGCCGTCACACACGCCTCTTCTACATGGTTCGGGCGCAGGCCTGGAGTCAGGACATAGCAGAGGATCGCAGGAGCCTCCTGCACCTCAGTTCTAGGTGTGTGCTAGCGTGTGTGTGGCTGAGTGTGCGTGAAAGGTAAGAGCGGTACCCTGGGTAGGGCTCTTTGGAGGGCTAACGTGCTTGGGGAGGCGTCTGGAGGGTTCTCCAGTTTGGGGAAGGAAAGAAAGAATGAAGAGAAGAGATTTTTCTGGTGGGCTGGGGGTGGCGTGTGCCAGTTAACACAGGGGAGCTTCGAAGTACTGGGTAGAGATTGGGTCTGGCTGCTAGGGGCTAGCCAGGCAGTCCTAGGCCGGGTGGATGCTGGGGTAACTTATGCCTCAAGCCCCTGACACCTGCCTCCCTCCTCCCCACCCTCAGACTCAATGGGGCTCTGCGACAGGAGCAGAATTTTGCTGATCGCTTCCTCCCTGATGACGAGGCCGCCCAAGCACTGGGCAAGACCTGCTGGGAGGCCCTGGTCAGCCCCCTGGTGCAGAACATCACCTCCCCCGGTAACCACCCCGACCCCTGACCCCACTAACCAGCCCCTTCTTGCTCTGCCCTAGAGCCACCTGCCTTATCTTCTTGGCCCTTTTGGTACCTGTGTTCGTTTGGTACCCCAGTGCCCCTCTTCTACCAGCCCAGGGCCCATCTCCTTTACCATGTCTCCCAGGTGTCGGCTGATACCATAAAGATGGGGAGCCTTGCTACCTGCCCCCATCCCAACCACCCAGTACTTTCTGTCCAATCCCTCCTTGGTGCTTCTGTCCAGCCCAGCCTCTCCCTTTGCCCTGGAGAGACGGCCTGCCTTGGCTTGTTTTTCCCCACCTCCAGACGAGGATGGCATCAGCCCCCTGGGCTGGCTGCTGGACCAGTACCTGGAGTGTCGGGAGGCTGCCCACAATCCCCAGAGCCGTGCGGCTGCTTTCTCCTCGAGGGTGCGCCGCCTCACCCACCTGCTAGTGCACGTGGAGCCCTGTGAGGCACCACCTCCAGCCGTGGCTGCTCCCCGCCCCAGTGAGTACCTGGGATTAGGGTGGGAGTTCAGTGAGAAGCGTTTCTCTGTGCCCTCATGTACTCGCACCCTAGAGCCTTTTGTCCCTCCTCCCGCTTTCCCTCCCCGCCGCACTCAGACTGTTCATCTTCCCAGTTTGCATCACCCCCAGCCAGGAGCATCATGGGGAGGGGGCAGCATGTCAGGAAAGGCCCCAGGGCTCACCCTGGTCTGGGGACCCCTGAGCTGAGGTGCTGTCCCTGTCTCCACAGAGGGCAGAAACCGAAGCCACGACTGGAGCTCCCTGGCCACCCGGGGGCTCCCCAGCAGCATCCTGAGAAACCTGACCCGCTGCTGGGGGGCGGTAGTGGAGGAGCAGGTATAGGGAAGGGAGTGGTGGTGGGGGCTGGACCAGAGGCTGGCCTGCCCAGCCATCCCCTCACCCAGGGCCGCTTTCTTGCAGGTGAACAACTTCCTGACTTCGCACTGGCGGGATGACGACTTCGTGCCGCGCTACTGTGAACACTTTCACAACCTGCAGAAGTCGAGCTCCGAGCTGTTCGGGCCCAGGGCGGCCTTCCTGCTGGCCCTGCACAACGGCTGTGCTGGAGGCTTACTGAAGCTCCCGTTCCTCAAAGCCGCCCACGTGAGCCTCTTGTCCTCCCCTCCGCCCCAGGCCCCTCCCTGCAAATGTCCCTGTCCCCCCTCCTCACAGCGGCCTCCATTGTTCCTCCTGTTCAGCCAGGAGTGGGGCTTGTATAGAGCCCTGTGTTTGAAAATTCAAATGCAAAAGAAACAAATAGTGACCTGCGACGTGCCATCCTAATATTATTACCTTGATAGCTTTTTGTTTCTGTTCATGTGCATGGTTTAACAGTTTTTACTCACAAGTAGCTAAAATGCTTTATCCTGTTGTCTTTTGACCACTATACAAAGATATTTTTAAGATTTTATTTATTTGAGAAGGAGAGAGCATGCTCGTATAAGTTGGGGGAAGGGGAGCCGGAGAGGGAGAAGCAGACTCCCCGCTGAGCAAGGAGCCTGATGCAGGGCTCGATCCCAAGACCCTGAGATCATGACCTGAGCTGAAGGCAGACGCTCAGTGACTGAGCTACCCAGGCGTCCCTGATTGGTTTATTTTAGAGAGACAGAATGAGAGAGCAACAGTGAGAGCAAGAGTGAGAGAGAGAGAAAGAGAACAGGGGGAGAGGGAGAGAGTCTTAAGCAGAGGCCATGCTGAGCATGGACACCAGCCCGGGACTCCATCTCCTGACCCTGGGATCATGACCTGAGCTGAAACCAAGTGTCAGACGCTCAACTGAGCCACCCAAATGCCGGCCCCAGCCCAGTTGGATTTTTTTTAAGATTTTATTTATTTATTTGTCAGAGAGAGGGAGAGAGCACAAGTAGGGTGACAGCAGGCAGAGGGAGAAGCAGACTCGCCGCTGAGCAGGAAGCCAGACTCGGGGCTCTACCCCAGGACCCTGGGATCATGACCTGAGCCAAAAGCAGACACGTAACCAACTGAGCCACCCAGGCGCCCTTGACCATTATATTAAAAGCCTTTTTCAGTGTTGCTCTTTGTCCTTATTTTTAATTTTTGTATAAATTCCATCTAAGGAATGTACTAGAATTTCCTCTGCCCTTCCTCCATTCTATAAATATGTAATAAGTGCTTCAGCTGTGTCTGGTGCTGTGGTAAGAGCTGAAGATAGATAAAGTCCCTCTTCTCAAAGTTTTTAAGGCATAAGGTTGGGCAGGTGATGAAGTCAGCCGGGCTGATCGCTGCAGGGCAGGGGGCTGAACTGTAGCTGCTCGAGCTGCTTGCAGCCCTTCTGTCTGATCAGTGACACTGCAGTGTGACCATCCCTGTGTGCGTAAGTCATTTCTTCATGTTAAATTATTGGGGTTAGTTTAATTTTTAGACACATTCCATGTGGAAAAAAAACCAAAACACCTCCTTGTCGTCAATTTGCACAACTGGTGACAATTTTATAAAAGAGTTTTGTAGGGGCACCTGGGTGGCTCAGAGGGTTAAGCTTCTGTCTTCGGCTCAGGTCATGGTCTTAGGATCCTGGGATCGAGCCCCGCATCGGGCTCTCTGCTCAATAGGGAGCCTGCTTCCCCCTTCTCTCTCTGCCTGCCTCTCTGCCTTCTTATGATCTCTCTCTGTCAAATAAATAAATAAAGTCTTTTAAAAAAACTTAAAAAGAGTTTTGTAAAAGCGTTACCCACCTTAGGAAGCAGCTCAGCTGCTCCTGTCCACTTCTCAGACCTTCCCCTGTGCCCCTGCTTGCCTCCTCCGGCTGCCGGTCTATGGTTTCCCTGCACCCTTCCCCCCGCTCAGGTTAGCGAGCAGTTCGCCCGGCACATCGACCAGCGGATCCAGGGCAGCCGGATTGGCGGAGCCCGCGGGATGGAGATGCTGGCGCAGCTGCAGCGCTGCCTGGAGACGGTCCTCATTTTCTCTGGCCTGGAGATAGCCACCACCTTCGAGCATTACTACCAGTGAGCGTGGAGCGGGGCGGGGGGGAGCAGATGGCGGGGGTGTCGGGTGGCCGGCGTCCCAGAGCAGGCCATGGGGCCACCCTGAGGCTCGGCCCACTCTGTGTGCTGCAGGCACTACATGGCCGACCGTCTCCTGAGCGTGGGCTGGAGCTGGCTGGAGGGGGCCGTGCTGGAGCAGATCGGTCCCTGCTTCCCCAACCGCCTCCCCCAGCAGATGCTGCGCAGCCTGAGCACGTCCGAGGAGCTGCAGCGCCAGTTCCACGTCTACCAGCTCCAGCGGCTCGATCAGCAGCTCCTGAAGCTGGACGACACCGAGAAGAAGATACAGGTAGGCGCCGGCCCCGGGGGTGGGGGGTGGGGGACTGAGCGGAGGAGGCCTGGCAGCTGTCAGGAACCCCGCATTTCTCCGTCAGGGAGACCACGAGGCCAGCGACAAGGAGCACAAGGGAGAGAAGGCAGAGGAAGCAGAGGGAGCTGGGGTTGCATCGGCCATGGGGGAGGAGGACGAGGAAGAAGAGGAAGATGAGGATCTCTACTATGAGGGGGCAATGCCAGAAGTGTCTGTGCTGGTCCTGTCACCTCGCTGCTGGCCCATTGCCTCCATCCGCCACACGCTCAACCCCAGAACTTGCCTGCCCTCCTACCTCAGGGGCACCGTGAACCAGTACTCCAACTTCTACAACAAGAGTGAGGAGCCAGGAGGAGGATGGGATTCGGGAAAGGAGTCGGGTGGGGGTGGGCCCCGGGGCAGGAGGCTCAGTGGAGTGGATTTGAGAACAAAGGACAGGAGCTCAGGTTTGGAGTGAGTGGTGGGGCTGTCAAGCACCAGGTCCCCAGGCTGTCGCCTTTTCTGTCCTTAAAACAAACACAGGACTCTCTTTAGAGAGTGGGAGGTAGGGAGGATGGGGCAGGGACACCTGAGGCCACCAGAAAGGACTTCCCCCTCAGTGGCACGGGTCTGGCTCCGGGTCAGTCATTGCCTGAGTTCCCTGCTGGAGTCTGGTCCTGGGCTGGGCAGCAACACAGAAAGGGGAAGAGACTCAGACCCTGCCCCTGGGGGGTAAGGGGGTTCCCAGACTAAGCAGGGAGACCTCATTCCCTCTCTCATGGATATTCCAGTTTGATGAGAGCCCCAGGCCTTCCTCCTTTCGTGGCTTTGTCTCCCTAAAAAAAAAGGGGGGGGGGACTTCTGGAAGGCACTGATCAAAGGCCCTGGTACAAAGCAAGGCACAGGGTGGGCTCCCAGATACATGAGGCTTACTCAAGAGGCAGGCACAGCAGAGGCTGAGCTCTGGAAGTTCAGACCAGGAAGCCTAGTATCCATAAACACTGGGGCACACGCTCAGCAGATGTTAGCAGGGGCAGGGCTCAACCAGGAGTCCCCCCTCATTAGCCCTGACTCCCTCCTCTCCCTGCTCCGTCTCAGGTCAGAGCTACCCGGCCCTGGAGCGGGGCCCACAGAGGCGGCTGCAGTGGACGTGGCTGGGGCGGGCCGAGCTGCAGTTTGGGGACCAGACCCTGCATGTGTCCACCGTGCAGATGTGGCTGCTGTTGTATCTCAACGACCTGAAGGTGGCCCGCCTGGCTCGCTGCACCTTGTCCCTCACCCCTCTTCCCTAAACCTCGACTCCCTGTTCTCCCTCCTTCTCCCTTCTCTGCTCCACCGTTCAGGGAAGCCCTGAATATCTCCTTCGTTTTCTCTAAGGCTGTCTCCGTGGAGAGTCTGCTGGCACTCTCTGGGCTCTCTCCAGACATGCTCGATCAGGCGATTGGGCCTCTTACCTCTTCGAGAGGCCCCCTGGACCTTGAAGAGCAAAAGGATGTCCCAGGAGGTATGTACTTGGGGCAGAGGGGCCTCTGCTCTCAGCCTCCTCGTGGGCCTCCCGCTGACGACTAGCACTCATTTCAGGGGTGCTCAAGATTCGGGATGCCAGCGAGGAGCCCAGGCCAAGGAGGGGCAACGTGTGGCTCATCCCACCTCAGACATACCTGAAAGCTGAGGATGAAGAGGGTCGGAACCTGGAGAAGAGACGGAACCTTCTGAACTGCCTCATTGTCCGAATCCTCAAGGCGCACGGGGACGAGGGGCTGCACATTGACCAGCTTGTCTGTCGGGTAGGCGGGGGTGGGCTGTGGGTGAGGGAGGTTCGGGTGGGGTGCAGCCCGTAGGAGGAGGCTTGTCAACACTTGAAGCATCTGGTTCGCCGTGGAGCCTGTAGGTGTCTGGGGGGGAGGCTGGGGCTCACTGGCCCGCAGCCTATGCCTGGAGTGGGGGCTCGAGGTGGAGTCAGCTGGGCGTCTCCCACCTGCTGTGTTCCCTTGCCTCCTTCCCAGGTCCTGGATGCCTGGCAGAAGGGCCCGTGCCCTCCCAGAGGTTTGGTCAGCAGCCTCGGTAAGGGGTCTGCCTGTGGCAGTACTGATGTCCTCTCCTGCGTTCTGCACCTCCTGGGCAAGGGCACCGTGAGGCGCCATGATGATCGGCCCCACACACTGTCCTATGCGGTCCCTGTGACGGTGATGGAGCCTCACACCGAGTCCCTGAACCCAGGCTCTTCTGGCCCCAACCCGCCCCTCACCTTCCACACCCTGCAGATCCGCTCTCGGGGCGTGCCCTATGCCTCCTGCACCGGCACCCACAGCTTCTCTACCTTCCGGTAGCCCTGGAGATGGGACCAGGGCTTTCCATGGAAATAAAATGCGGGAGTTTGATTACATGGCCTGTGTGGTGACTGCTAAGGATCTGACAGGGGCAGTGGAGACTCTCCTGGCTGAAGAGAGAGAGGAGCCCTCTGGCTCTGAGGTCGTGTCATCCCACGCCAGGCATCACTGCTAGGGTAAAGATAGCAGCCTGGGGAGAGCGGTGGAGGGGGTGGGGGAACTTGGTGTCCCCCTCTTGGGAGGGGGAGTAAGTGGACAGGGACTCCAGCCCTTCTCAGAGTTTGTGCTCTTAAGTGCTTTCATCTGGCAGGCTGGAGACCAAGGCTCGTGACTTGCGCAGATTGTTAAGCAGGGCTCCATTGTTTTCATTTGTGGAATGGACCAGAATCCCTGTGGGTTCTGACGAGCACCAGGTATGGGAGCATTTGACATGCCGTGAATTCCTCTTTCAGCCACCATACCCAGCAGTGAGGGTAATGCACGGTAAGATAAAGGACCCTTGGGCCACTGCGGGCACCCAGGAGCCTGAAGGTATGTTCCATCTGAAAGCTTTAGGATCTGGGTTGGAAGCAGACCTAGAAGGAACTGCAGCTCTCTTAAGCCCCTCCTTGCTGCCCCCTCTTCTGGTCATGCAGAGCTGCACTTGCCAAAGCCAGACCCCCACTGGCACCAGAGGCAGGCCACTGTCCCGGAGGCTTCCTGTGTGCTGCTGATGGACTCCTCTGGCCCTGCCCATATGGAGGCAGGGCAGGGTTGGCGAGGGGACCCGGTGCCAGGGGTGGAACTCTGCATCTTGGCAGGGCCCATTACAGGAGTCAGGAAGGAGTGACCCAGGCATCCCGAATCCCAAGATTCTTGTAGCCGAGAGATGACGAGAAGGCTACAGAGGAAAAGGGCAGGGGAGGAGAGAGGGAGCCATGTGGTAAGAGAGGGCCCGGAGGCCAGACAGAGGGAACTGGGTGCCACCCAAGACTGAGATTTGGAATAGAATATGTAAGGGAGAAAGGCCAGGGCTTGGGAGAGTCATGACGCCCAGGGGAAGACAACAAAACAGAGGGCCAGTGCTTGCTTTACTTTGCAGTTTGGTGGCCCCTGGTGCTGAGGGCGGTTCTCAGAGCAGAACCATCTTGTCTGCCCATGCTAGTCCATGACACTGAAGACTGGCAGCAGGCCAGGGCAGCACTGGGCCCCAGGGCACATGGGGCTTGTTACAGCTGTCGCTTGGGTACCTCTCCAACCTTTGTGCCAGACATCACGGCCTAGCTCTTTTATTGGCCCAGGCCACGTCCTTCTTGAGCTAGCTCTCAGAAGCCAGAACTTTTTGCCCTTTTCGGGGTTCTCATGCTCTTTCTGAGCCATCCTTCTCCATCAGAAACCCAGAGAGGCTCCAGGCTCCAGTAACCAGATCAAAATGCACCACATCCAGGGGACAGGATGGGACTTTCTCCCGCATGGGCCACATGGGCCAAACTGTAGGCTCAGCCCTTCATTCATCCCATTCAGCCTCCCTGGCCCTCAGGCTTACAGAGAGCCTACCTGTTTATCTGCAATGATAAGTCTCTTGCAAATTTGTATGGGAAAGCTTAGGCCCAACAGCCTGCATGTTTCTGCCTGCAATCCAGCTCCTGTGCTGCCCGCTGTCTTCAGCACACACCTCCACTGTGGCCTGATTTGTCCAAACCCAATCCCCTGGGGTGAATGGTCCTGACTGCCCGCCCCCCCCCACCCCCCCCAGCACCAGTGAAGACGAGCCTCCTCCCTTACCCTTAGGACTTGCCATCCATACAGGGCACAGGCTTCCTGTCTGACATAGAAGTTTGCTCCCCCGCCCCCCTTGTAAGACCCTCCTCAGAGCCTGTTTCTTATACCCCAGACAGCTGGCTGTACATGAGCAATATTGATCCCACTCACACGAGATGTTTCAAAATAGGCAAATCTAGAGACAAAGTGGTTTAGTGGCTGCCTAGAGCTGGGGAGATTGGGAAGAAATGGGGAGGGGCGCCTGGGTGGCTCAGTTGTTAAGCATTTGGCTTCGGCTCGGGTCATGGTCCCAGGGTCCTGGGATCGAGACCCCCGCATCGGCGGGGAAGCCTGCTTCTCCCTCTTCCTCTCCCCGCTCCTTGTGTTCCCTCTCTTGCTGTCTCTCTCCATCAAATAAATATCTTTAAAAAAGAAAAAAATGGGGGGGTGTCTGCTAGGAAGGTATTGGGGTTTCTTCTCAGGGTGTCAAAAATATTACAAAATTGTGATGGTTGCACAACTCTGTGAATAAACTAAAAACCACTGAATTGTACAATTTAAATGGGTAAACTGAATTACGTCTCAATATGTTGCCAACAAAAATCAAAAAACAAGCAGACCAACTAACCAGAAGCTGAAGCTCCAAGCTCTGATGTCTCCTGTGGGTCCCTGATGAAAGGGAAAAGCAGCATCTGAAGGTCTGGCCGCGGGGGCGGCCCTCCGGCCCCGGCTGGGCGTGCAGTGTGGTTTGAGCACTGTTCATCGGAAGCCCCTTCTCATGCTTGGAAACTCCACACAAATCACGAAAGGAGACAGAGCCCACCTCCCACCACATAGAAGACCAGATTCTTGGCTTTCCCAGCTATCTCCTTGTAGTCCCATAACCAAGGTTTAGCTAATCAAATGCCTCTGCCAGGAATTTCTCAATCAACAGCAAAGCAGGAAGGAAAGCGAACTACCTCTGGTGGCAGCCGGGACAGCTTCAGCACACTCTGGTTCCCAGGCAGGATTTCAGGTGCTCTTAACGGCTCAGAGTTATCTGCCAACCACCATTCCTCTTGTTTTCTAACTTTCCTCAAGCCTTAGTGTTTCTGTGAGCCCAAGAGTTCAATAGTCTTTTTCTGCTTTTATCAGCCAGAATCTGCTCTTTGGCTCTAATGGAGGATTGGCACATGTGACATCAGAGACCCTGCAGCACTGGATCCCTCGGGGGTCCAGGCAAACTATCCTGGTAGCTTCGCTCCTCCTGACAGTCACCAGGAGACAAACACCGTTTGCTCATCTCACATTTCAGTCATCAGTTACATCTTTTCCCCCACTCGAGAAGCATTAAACCTTAGATGTCCTAGCTTCTAATTCTCTCTTCCTTTTCCTGATAGCTGCTTTTTAGATGTCTTTCGAACATCCTTTAATATCTTATGATAAATCAATTAAAAAAATCTCTGTGCCCAATGTGGGGCTCAAGTTCATGACCCTGAGATCAAGAGTCACACGCTCTACTGACTGAGCCCACCATCAAGCCCAGTTAGAATTAACTGGGCTTTCTGAGGCTTAGGGTTTATGAATTTCAATCCTACAAAATTCCCAATGTCTTTAAAATATTCTCTCCTCTGGAATTCTGACTGTATGGATCACATCAATCTCCCATGTTTTTTCACCTCTTTTCTTCAGTTTCCATTTCTCTACATCCCTGTGTTCCATATGTGTACCTTCAGATCTACTTCCAGATCATTCTTCTTTTAGGTATGTCTCATCTGTTGTTTAACCATAAGGTTTGTAACTGCAAATGGTATACTATTAATTTTTAAAAGCTTTACTTTTTTATCAAACCAATTTGGTCCTTTTAAATGTTCTTTTCTGGGACGCCTGGGTGGCTCAGTTGGTTAAGCAGCTGCCTTCGGCTCAGGTCATGATCCCAGCGTCCTGGAATCGAGTCCCGCATCGGGCTCCTTGCTCAGCAGGGAGTCTGCTTCTCCCTCTGCCTCTGCCTGCTACTCTGTCTGCCTGTGCTCTCTCTGACAAATAAATAAATAAAATCTTAAAAAAAAATAAAATAAATGTTCTTTTCTTTAGTCATACTTTTTCTTTAAATATGAGCAAGATATTTTATATTTTGTACTTTTAAAAATTTACTTATTTTATAGAGAAAGAGAGAAGGAGCAGAGGAAGAGGGAGAGATTCTCCAGCAGACTCCCTGCTGAAAGAGGAGGACACAGGGTTCGATCCCACGACCCTGAGATCATGACCTGAGCCAAAAGCAAGAGTTGGATGTTTAACATCCTGAGCCAAGTGCTCCTATGTTTTGTATTTCATATTTCTAACATGTTTTTGCTGGTCTGATTCTGTTGTGTATTTTTCCTAATGACTCTTAGTCATGGTGATTTCTTTCCTTGTGTGGCTTTGTATTTTCACTGAAAGCACACATTTCTTCAAATTTTACCTGAAGGAATTCCCTGAGGCTTGGGTTTAAAGTACAAACCTCAAGAGAAGATTATAATTGCTTCTGCCAGGTGCCTGGGAACACTACCAAGCTGAGACCACTTCAAACTGAACTATTAGCTTGAGGATTTTCCAGTCTACACTGGAAATGTAGTGTATTAGCTTGAGGATTTTCCAGTCTACACTGGAAATGTACACTGGAAATGTAGACTGGATTTTCCAGTCTACACAGGTAGTCTGAACTCTAGACCCAAACAGTACTGAGAGCTGGCTGTGGTTACACATTACTGGGGAAACTTTGTGCTCACCCCCTACCTCTCCTTGTATCCAAACCCAAAGCAAAGAAGGTGAGTTGTGGGAGTGGTTCGCTCTTTCAATGACTATGTTTTTTGAGGTTTAAGTAGGAGGGGTCTCTGGTTTGACTTCCTTCTTTGTGGGAGCCTTATGTTCGCTGCCAGCCGCACTAGTGGCCCACTGAAACAATTGTTCTAGGCCACTCACAGACCCCACCAAAAAAGCAGGAAAAAAAGAAGAGTGACAGGAATGTTTATGAATTGGCTCTTAAATAAAGTCCCAGCTCTAGGAGCCATCCACAGACTTCATGGCCTTCACCAGCCTTAAGATCACTCACAGGCCCGTTCTCTTCTATACCACAATCATTGGTCTAAAGCAAGGATGGGAGGACATGAGGATCCAAGCAGAGGAAGTGTGGCATAGCACAAGGCTGAGTAGCTCTCCTTCTTGTCCAATCCTGGAGCAGTCCAAGAGCCCTCTAGTCGTCTTTGAGCCAACCTAGCTCAGGGGCTAAGATTCTTGCCCTTGGATGGAAAAGAACCAGAAGAGGCCAAGCCCAAGTCTGTCCCCACAGATCTATTTCTCACTGGGCTCACAGTGGCAGAGCTCTGGACAGTTCCTTATTACTCTTTGCTCAAGGGGAGATGTCTCCGGTCCTTGCCTGCGTTCCGGCGCCTCTTTCGACTTAAAAAACTCTCTAGCTTCTTGCTGCGTTTCAGCTCCTTGAACTTCTCAGCTAGGACCAACTGGCGCTGCTCAGCTAGAGGACAGGGAGAAAGAAGGCTGGTAAGCAAAAGAGGAGGCACCCTTCCCTTTCCCTAGGTCTGTACCTCTCAACCACTATGCTGGCATGCATGACTTGCTTGGAGTTCACTGGCATGTGCAGCACGTGGACTTGTTCTAGGATCCTCTGCTTTATCTATTACACCAACTGTGAGTTCCTTCTCTGTGCCCGGCCCAGCATATGGAGGGGAGGCAGGAGAGAGAGAAAAGCAACCCTCCTTGCTTGTAATCTATACTTAGGGATACAAGAATAGTTACAAATAACTCCTGCCTACCATCTCTACTTTCCTCCAACTTCCCATGGCATCCTGTCTTCTGGCCTCCCTCAGGGAGCTCATAGACCTCCAACACAGCATGCTGCCTCTATGGCCGCCCAAGCCCATCCTTGCAACCAGCCTGAGATAGCTATGCTCCACTCACATTTCTTTAAGAAGTATGGCCGCTGGCCCTGCTGGGCCCGAGCCCTCTGCTCCTGCTTCAGGGCCAGGCGCAGCTCCTGTTGCCGCTTGCGTTCCTGCTGTGCCCGTTCTTGCTGCTCCTGAGAAGCAAAGAGGAGGTGGGTGAGATGGGTGGGCAGGAGGGCCTGGAAGCCACCCCCCCACTGCCTCGAGCTGCTCTCGCCGCCCACCTGCAGTTCTGAGCCACTCACCATCCTCTGAAGCAGCTGCTGCAGTTTCTCCTGCTCCTGCCCAGAACGATGCTTCTTCAACTGCTTTTTCACCAGCTCCACAGGGCAAAAGGAACACGACGGTTAGCAGTCTGTACGTGTCAACTGAAATTCTGTGCCAAGCATTATTCTGAGAGGTTCACATATGCTAATGCAAATGACACACTGAGATATGCATTATTATTACCCCTTCTTATGATTAGAAACTGTGAAGTTAAGGAACCTGCCAATGGTCACACAGCTAGTCAACTAATGAGCCAGGATTTGAAAACAGGAAGCAAATTAGGGAAAGTTAATCAGTTAAGGAGAAATAAATCTTCCCACCCCATGTTCCCTGTTCCCCTCTGCCTCTCTAACCTGTCCCTTAGTTTCCTACCCTTCGGAATCCCCATGAGCCAGTCTCATTTCCAAACCTCTTTCTCTTTGGCTCGGATGTCATTCAGGAATTCATAGGTTTTGTCAAACACCTCAGGATTATATTCCCCTGAAAGATCATCGAAGCGGGGATCCCGGGCTACCTTTGAAGAAAACAAGAGTATAAAAGAACTGTTCACTCTCCCCTGAGACACTTCTTCCTGCCTCTTCCTCACCTTCTTACTGATGGGGACAACTTGACGCAAAAATGGCACCCGGACCTTGGCTGACATTTCCAGAGGCCTACGGAGAAATTAAAGGACATGTCTAGGGTCTCCAGTCTCTTTTTTTTTTTTTTTTAAGATTTTATTTTCTTTATTCTTCTTTCTTTTTCTTTCTTTATTTTCTTATTTTTTGAGAAAAAGACGGGGCTGGGGGGGCAGAGGCAGAGGGAGAGGAAGAGGATCTTAAGCAGACTCTATGACCAGTGTGAGAGCCTGATGCAGGGCTCAATCTCATGACCCTGAGATCATGACCTGGGCCAAAATCAAGAGTTGGGCGCTTAACTGACTGAGCCACCCAGGCCCCCCAGATTTTACTTTTTTGTTAAGATTTTATTTAAGTATTTGAGAGAGAGTGAGTGAGAGAGCACAAGCAGGGGAGAGGGAGAAGGAGGCTCCCCACCAAGCAGAGAGCCCAATGTGGGGCTAGATCCCAAGGCAATGGGATCATGACCTGAGCCGAAGGCAGACACCTGACTGAGCCACCCAGGCACCCCTGTTAGATTTTATTTTTAAGTGATCTCCACACCCAATGTGGGGCTCGAACTCACAACCCTGAGATCAAAAGTCACATGCTCTTGGGAAGATCAAGAGTCACAAGGCTCCCCAGCATTTCCATCATGATCAAAGGCCTCCCACCTAAGAATTCAGACAACTACTCAAGGTCCCAGGTATCCTCCAGTTCCGGCATCAGGCCTTGCTCCTCACCTGTGCTTATCTGCAACACACGCATTTTGGACACGTGGTCTAGAACCTTGCTTCTTAGAACTGTTTCCAGCAGCCAACTGTTTGTATGTCTCAGTCCCCACTTGGCTCTGCAATTCCAACAGCTCTTCAAATGACATGTTAGATGTGTCTGTGGAAGGAGGGGTGAGGACATGACTCAGCACAGCCTCTCCCAGCTGCAGAGACCTCATCCCACCCTCTTTCCTTAGGTAACTAACCCTTTCCAATATCCCCATCAGACCAATCACTTACAGGCCCCAAGCAGCACAGCTAATGGTGCTACCTCAACACCTAACTTCCCAAACACTCCAACCACCTGGAGCCTCCACCTGGCTAAGAACTGTAAGGCCGGAGGTGGGTCAAGCCACAGTCCCTTCTTTTTCATCTCTTTTGAATCATGCCTCTACAGGCTTCCCCACAGGGCATGTCTCCCTTGCTCAGTGAACACTGCCAGCGCTTGGCTTCATATTCTCAGCACCTCTTACCTTAGCTAGTGTTCTCATCTTCTAATTGGTCTCCCAATCTCTGTCTCCTCCCAAAGCTAGGTTTTCCATAACAGCTTTGACAGGGGCATCTAAAATGCAAAGCTGATCTCATCACTCCCACCTCTTTGCCATACATATACCCTTTGGATCACACCACTCCAGAACTCAAAACTCCTTAACGGATTCCTCTTGATCAGAGTTAAAGCTACAGGCCTTATAATGGTTTGAAAGCACCCCTGTGATTTCTAATCTCATGTCCTAGTAATCTCTTTGCCACTCCTCTCCAGTCACTGGTCTAGCAGTTCCTGAGCAAAAAGGTCTACGTTCCTGCCTTAGTTCCTCTGCATTTGATATTGCCTCTGCTTGGGAGATTTCTCCAAATATATTTAGTGTTTGCTCCCTTAGCTCCTTCAAACTGTTGCTCATATGTCCCCTACTCAGTGAGACCTTCTCTATCTCCAAAACCCTTATAAACTTTTTAAAAAACTGAGATATACTACATATATCATAGAATTCACCCTTAAAAACACACAGTCCCATGCTCTGTTGCTTTTAATGTTATTTACTTTTTTTTGGGGGGGGGGTCACCCTTTCTAAAAGGTAAGTTCCATGAGAACGGGATTTCTTTTTAAATTTTTAAGTAATTTCTATACCCAATGCGGAGCTTGAACTGACAACTCCGAGATCTTGCTCTACCCATTGAGCCAGCCAGGCGCCCCAGAACAGTTTCTGTTTGCTTTATTCACCGATGTAACTACAGCAGCTAGAACGGCATTTGGAACAGATGCACAGGGTGGATGTTCACCAAATGTTTTTGAAATTGGTAAACCCTGACCTACTGACCCCTCCCCAGCAACCCATGAGTCTCCTGATTGTACTTTTACACATGCGTTTTCTCCCTGCGGAAAACCCGCATCCTCCTTTTTGGAAACTGCCCGGGATCTGCTAACCCAGGAAGCGCTGCCTCACTGCCCAATGCGTCGGCGGCGCTCCCTACAGTGGCTCCTTCAGAGAACTTCGCAGTCTCACGGTGACTGCGCCGCCACCTGGCCTTCTCCCCGCCCCCGGCGCCCCGCTGTCCCTTGGCCTGGCACCGGCCCCTCACCCTTCCGCAGGCCCCCGGCTTCCTCCCCGCCGCCCCGGCCACCGCGAGGAGGCCCGGCGGCCGCCGCGACGCTGACCCGCTCCCTCGGCATTGGCTCGCGGGACACTCCGGCTCCGCACGGGACTACTTCCGCCCTAGCGGCTCCCGCCCCGCCTCTTCCGGCCTCACCCGGAAGCCGCGTCTGCGCAACTCGTTCGTTGAAAGGGGCGGGCCTGCGGTCGGGTGGGCGCCCGCTGGAGATAATGTTGCCGCCTTTTTGTCGCGTGACGCTGGCCTCCGCGCTCAAGAGGCAATAGGTCTGCGCCTTGGTGGTTTTTGGTTTCCTTTTGCTCCTGGTGGAGAAGCTAGAACTTCAGCACCCTGCCCCTTTTCAAGCTTCTGTCATCCATCCCCACCCATCGCATTTCACAAAAACAGATCACACGTTTGGAGATTTTTAATTCATTTTTATAAAATCTGAGCTGGCTGGGAGCGTCAGGGAACAGCAACAGCTCAGGGAAGGGTGGGATTATCTGCTGGTCCTCGCCTCCCCAGGTCAGGGAGAAGGTTGTTTCATGGCAACAGTTGCAACTCCTCTCAGCTCCCAATGGATGCTCATGGCTCAAGCGGGGGAGGGGGTGGAAATAAGGGTCGGTGGGGGGGAGCTCCTGAGGCTCAGACACTGCTTGCTTCTCCCTTATCCCCATTTCCTTCGCTTCCCAGCAGAGCCTGGCTGGCCTGGGGCAGAGCAGAGGCCCAGGAGCAGTTGGAAGGAGGTGTATGGGACAGAGCACCAAGGGGAAGGGGCCCTCGGCCCAAGGGGGGGAGGGATCTCGCCCTCCCCCCTACAGCTCCCCACTGAGTTCACAGCACAGGAAACACCTCTAGTCCAACAACTCCACGCAGAGGTATACCGAGTCCAAGGTCCAAAGGGGCAGGCAGGTGAGGGATGGGAAGGGGCAGTGAAGACAATAGCAGGCTCAGGAAGGGAGGCGGCAGCAACTTCCTCCTACCCATGGGAGGAGACGATGGGGCGACTGATATTGCTGTTGGTGGTCATGGCATTCAGCTCCCACCTGGAAGGCCAACAATGACAGGCAGAAAGGACAGCTGGGAGAGCCTCCACCCCCAAGGCCAGAATTGTTCAAACAAAGCTATGAACACATCATTAGTCCCTTCAACATCCTAAAGCTCAACCACCCACAGCCACCTCCCTTCTTAGGACGTTACTAATAAGTTCAACAATCGGGCCCCACCCACCACCAAATCCAGTATCACACTCCTCCACTTGCAAGTTCATGTAGACTTCCTATCTATGTTTATATACGTGTGTTTGTGTCCAACACCTGGAAAAAACCATCTGTGTACACAGCTCAGTAAATTTCCCAACCTACCTTTCATCCTCTGCTCAGACCCAACCAGGAATGCCTGTTTTTGCTCTCCACTCCTATCCCTTTTAAGGGCCTGACTCAGCTCTCCTGGGCTTCCAGAAGCCGCCTCCGCCCCTCTCACCACATAAAAATCAAATCCCTTCTTCCCCCCTTTTTGACAATTCTATCACTCTACAAAGATTTACCAAGTTCCTCCTTATGCCTTGCACACTGTCACTAAATGCTGAACACACACCCTCTCAGCTTAAACTTAACTGATACAAGGAGAGGGGAGTGTCCAGAATGACCCAGAAAAAACACAATATACACCAAATAACTTTTGTTGCTTGATTTGGACCTAAGAATGGGATTCAAAGGGAAGTACCTAGGAAAGACCGCCCTTAATTCTGGAACTAATGTGATCCAGAGATTCCTGAACTTGTTGGTACTTTGCAGCTAACTTTGAAGACTGAATCAAACTTTCTCAGCATGTTAAAAAAAACATCTGAATAGGCTCAGGACTCAAGAAGTGATGCTGCTGAGCTTGGCTTCAAACACCTGATTTTTTCCCCCCTATCATTTACCTGCCTGATAATTTTCAATCTCCTTCCCTCTCACTCTCCACAAGTACACTACATCTCCAGCAGAAGAGAAACCTGTCTCCCCTCCACACTGAGGCCAAGCTCACCACATCATGCCTGTGCTGCCTGCTCACCCTCAACCAAGCACTACTCCCCAACCACTCACTGTACCTGATGTCATGGGGCAAACAGGACTGGTCCAGGTTATACTGAATCACAGCCAGTTTACAAAGAGTCTTCAGACTAGGGCCTTTAAAGAAGTCAGGGAGAGGGAGATGGTCAGAGCCAAGGAAAGGGTTCATTCCTTAATGTCACCACCCAAAGCCAGGGACCTGAAGCAGCAGCACTCTGGGAATACGTGTACTTACTAAAGTCCAAAATGTGTAAGTCAGAATGATCTATGAGGTCAAATTCATCTCCTAGACCTTCCTCGGGAGATGGACTGTGGGTATCAAAAAGAAATGAAGAAAGGAAGAAAGACTATCTATGAGACCCTGTTGCTCAAATGCCTCCCATGTAGCCACAGACTTAGGCCATTCCCTGAGGCCTCCCTGCTTTCCTCCTAACCTGGTACCCCCAAAGAGAACAATCTTGTCACCAACGATACAGCAGCACTGGCGCCGGCGGGGACACGGCCCCTTCCCCTTCGGTTCAATCTTCTTCCAGGTAAAGGACACTGAAGAGAAGTTGATATGGAGGTTGAATACCTACCCAGTCCAGATATCCTCTCCACCCCCACTCTCGCAGGATTTTCCCCCTCCCCCATCAACTGCTCCTCATTTTCCCCCTAAAGGCAGTGCTCTGTACCAGGGTTAAACTTCCAGAGGTCATGGAAGTGCCGATTCAGCCTCGCATTATAGCCACCAAAGATGTACAGCTCCCCATTGTAGCCAACTGGAAGGAGAGAGGAATGTGGAGTGTGAGGACAGAGGGCGGGAAGGGGGACCCCACAGAGACCAACAGACACTCACAGGCTGAGTGGCTCCGGCGGCCCTCGGGCAGCACCGGAGTAGGGGGACAGTCCAACCAGGCCTCTGTCCTGGTGTCAAAGACACGGATGCGGTTGCAGTAAATCTCGTTGTTGGAATGGAATGGCCCAAAGCGGTCAGCACGTCCCCCAAAGACATACATATGACTGCCCAGCATTGTGGCCGAGTGGAAATCCCTCCAGCGCGCAGGGTTGCCCTGGGTAGGAGCAGAGAGATGAGAGGGAGGGGGTCAACACGGAACCTCAGAGGGGATCTGCTCTCGCTGAGCTTCCTATGGATTTCTTCAACTGAGGGTAAGGATCTGGGAGAAAAAATAAAGGCCAGACCTTTGTACAGATAAGGGTCCATGTCATGGTGCTGGTATCCAGCTTGTGAATGTCATTGGAAAAGCAGTCCGCCTGAGTGGGAAGAGAAAGGAAGTGAAGAAAGGAATAAAAGATGGGATCAGTGGTTACTCTCTGACCCTCCACCTGTCCCCCTCAAAACCTGCGAACAAGTCAAAGCCTCCTATCCCGCCACCCTCAATTTCCCTTTCTCCTTCTCATTCCCACCCTAAACCTCTACTTTCCTGCCAGACATACCAGCTGCTCATAGCCCCCAAAAATGTACATGATCTTGCCCAGGACACAAGCTGAATGTCCATCCCGGGCTCCAGGAACTGTTCCCGACACTCGGGGTGTGGACCACTTGTGAGTATCTGAAAGAGAGGAGAAGGGCCAGGTAAGCAACCTGACACCTCCTCCTAGACTCTGAGGTGCCCTATTCCCAGCCGCCCCAGCCCACATCTGTCCCCACCCACTTCCCTGAGGCATCATTTGGCAAAACACAGCCTCTCTGAGACCCATACTCACTGACATCAAAGGCATAAAGCACATTGCAGGCTCCTTCGGTGTCATTCCGCCCGCCCCAAAGGAAGACCATGTCGTCGATGAGGACAGTGGAGTGTCCATACCGCATGTAGGGTACCACAGGAGCCTGCCCACGGATGGCAGGCCTCACTGGGGGCAGCTTTGTCCAACGCAAGGACACTGTGGGCACAGTTCTGCTCAGCCCTGGAAAGCTCCTTCCCAGGCTGTTCACCTTTTCCCAAACCAGATATTCATTCTCCTGTCCCCTTTGGCCATGGGTACCACCACCACACCTGATTCAGCGACCCATTCCCCTCCCTGATGTGGGTACCCAGGGATGGTCCCAGCATCAGCTTACCTGCATTGAAAATGTGCACATCAATCTGACGCAGTGTTTCATAGTCTTCACCAGAGCAGTAACCCCCGAAGGAGTATACCCGGTGCCCAACAGCCACTGCAGCATGGTTCACCCTGCGGGGCCCGCCCTCCAGGTGCACTGTCCACCGTAACATCCCCTGGGTCACTGGTTACAGCAACATGCCCCCCCGGCACGGCCTGCTGCCTCTGCTACCTGCACACAAGTTAGGGCCACAGGCTCCTCAGGCAGGGCCTTTGTCTGGCTCACCGTGACTCTGGCCAGGACCAGCCCTTCACTCCAAGTGTCACCCTGATGGCCCTCCCACTCCACCCGTCCAAAGCTCAGGTGGCTGGCCCTGGCCCAGGGGAGCGGCAGAGGTCAGGGAGTTTGCCCTGGCCCTGTATTCTCCAACAGGGAAGGATGGGGCCACTCCCGACCTGCCTGACAGCTCAGAATCTGCTGATCAAGGGCTCCGGCACGGTCATCCTATTTACTCATGGAGGCTCCATCGCGTCCCTGGCCTGGCACAAGCTCCAAGTGCCCCCCAACTCCCCCACCCCCCACCCTCCTTCCCAAGGCAGTGCATTCTCTTGTCTCTCTGGCTCTGCTCCGCTTACTGCCACCTCTCTAAGAATCTCTGCTCTTTAAGGTGGGGTAAGGGATCTCAAAATACTCAGGACTATTAATAGCCCAACCAACCCCAATCGGTCCACTGAAAGCTGGCATTGGTGCTTCAAAGCAGAAAAGCTTTTAGGCCTTTAGAGTGAAAATAGTCCCCCTATCCAGGACAGGGTGGGATTGATCCAGGGCAGGGACCTCCAGGGATGGTTAGTCCCTCAGAGGGAACTCCTGCCAAGCTGAGCTGTTGTCATCAGGGTCATCCAGGGCCCCTCACAGGCACTCCGAGTTCCTTTGACAGCTGTGCCTGATATCTTGCCAAGATTAGGAACTTAAGCCAGAAAGGTATGTGTTTGCTGGGGACTGAGGGGGTGGGGGAGAAGAGGAGGTGTCTTCCCGTCCTGCTACTTCCCCAACCCTGCTACTGTAAGGATAAACAAGCTATTTTAGCAGCTCTTTTCCCACCTGGATCCCTGAAATGGGGATGGGGTAGGGTTGCATTAGAAAAGAGAAAGGAGGGGTGCCTGGGTGGCTCAGTCAGTTAAGACCTTTGGCTCAGGTCTTGGCTCAGGTCACCATCTCCAGGTCCTGAGATAGAGTCCCACAGCCGGCTCTCTACTGTCTACTTAGCAGGGAGTCTGCTTCTTCCTCTCCCTCTGCCCCTCTCCCAGCTCATGCACACACACTCTCATAAATAAATAAAATCTTCAAAAAGGAGACAGAGACAGAAAGGAAACAAACAAAAAATGCCCTTGGGCAGGACAATAAATAGACCCAGCCATGACCTGCCAACCTAGTGATAACGGGTACATTTGAAGGCTCTGTCAAACAAATGCTCCTCCAACTGGTATTGCCTTCGCTGGCAGGCACCCGCTGTGTTTGAGTGGATCATCTGCTCCCTGTTCAGGAAGCCCTGGTAGAGGAAAGAGCCTGACAGAACCTCAGACACAGAAGAAGCAAGTAAAGGAGGCCCCTTGAAAGAAAGAGACACAGCTTTCAGCTGGCTTGCCTGCCCCCTCCCCCTTCAACCTCCCTCGAACCCCCATCCCTTGCTTTAAATAGCCAGCCTGCCAAACTGAAATAGCCCCAGCAGGAAACCACTCTCACTTCATTATTCCTGTCCTCAATCCAACGGATCTTGGATCTGGGCTTTCTGGGCTTTCGGGAGATAGAAGGTTGAAGGTTTTAGGAATTCGAGTCTTTCATTTTCCCTCATAGCTTCTACTTCCCCTTCAGCTATGTCAAGGTAAAGTAAAGAATTCACAGGAGAAGAAAAAAGCAATTCCATCCAAAGGTGGAGAGAATCGTAGCTTCTTCACAAGGAAAACTCATGGAGAAGAGCCCCCACCATCTCAGGGGCCCCGCTTATCTCTGGGTCTCCTGGATCTTTCATCACTGCTGCATTCTCCAGCTTCTTCAATTCTCTTCACGTACATACCCCCCTCTCTGGTCTCTTGCCATGTTCACTCCCTGTTTCTGGCCCTTCTTGATCTCCTGAGAGCTTTGCAGTTTTCTCCTTTTCCCTTCTCCCACCGCACCAAGCTCCACCCCGACAGCCCTCCATTTTCCCTGAGCCACCAAGGGAGAAAAAGCTAATATTCGCTGACCCCTTTCGGGCAGGGATATTTCTCACTCTACATGACGCTATCCCTGTCTTCTTCCAGTCATCCCAACCTCCCCTCCCCCAGAATACTAGGCCCTCCCTCCGCTTTTCTTCCATTATCCTCAGCTTCCCCTTCTCCTCATAGCCCAGTCTTTCTTCCAATTCCCTTCAGTGCCTCCGCCAGCCACCAGGAATCCTCCATCGGTTTCCTCACCATCCTCCCCCAGCCCTTCTTTCCCCCATTAACACTCTCCTTTCCCATCATCCCCCTAGTTCCTTCCCCACCCCCACCTCGTTACTCTCAGGCCCCTCCCCCACGACTCCAGCTCCAGGAATGGGCGACCCCAGCCCCTCCAATTTTCCTTGTCCCTCAACCCATCCCGGGCTACCTGCCAGGCCGGGCCGGGGCGGGGCCGCGGGTCCTCGCGCTGCCTGCAGTCTAGAACCCGTTGCGCGCCAACCGACACCTCGGTCCCCAACGAGATAAACACAGCCTGGCTCGGTCCTTCCGGTGGGCGGACGTGCGCGCACGTGCAGTCAGAGCTAAGTGCCTGAAGCCTACCGGGACTTGTAGTCCACGGGTTTCCGGAGGGTCGTGAGGGCCGAGGAGTGGGCAGGAGCCGAAGGAGATTGTGCGCATGTACGTATATGTGTCAAATCCCTTGGAGGGTCACTGGGTAATGTAGTCCTTTGTTGTCTGGGCTGGGGATGGCGAAGGCGGAGCAGGGGCGTACTCCTCGTCCTGGATCGCGTCAATCATGAGCATGGGGCGGGGCGGGAGGACCAAGCTCCCAAGCACGTCCTGCCCCGCCGGAAGTAAAGGTGCGGGTTCAGCCTCGGGCTCCGAGAGCGGGTGAGGCGCGCGGAAACACCGGCGCTGAGAATCGGTGGGGGCGGGTGGCGGACGCCGCAGCTGGGGCCATTTGAGGGGACCCCCTGGGGCTCTGAAGGGCGTTTGTCCGGCGGTACAGAAGGGAACCCGTTGGAGAGGGGAGAAGGGGGCGGGTACGCCCTGTCTAGGGGAGCATGTTTGGCGACCCGGAGTTCCCAAGTCGAGGGGGTAGGGGAGGGCGGGGTTCTGGACGGAGTGTCTTTTGGGAGGTGGCGTGTTTGGGCTGTTACTTAAGAATTGGCAGAGCAAGTGGGGTGGGCCTCGGTTCAAGATATGAGTCGTTATAGAAGGTGGAGGGCCCAGGAGAGGGTGGGGTACAGGAAGCTTGGGAGCGTTTGAATGTTTTGCGGGCCCAGGAGACCTCAAGGAACTGGATGAGGGGCCGAATGTGGACGTAATTTCAAACGATCCCTATCCTGCCTCCCTGTTCTTGCAGCCCCTGCCCGGATGGCAGCAGTAGTTCTAGGGGGAGACACCATGGGCCCCGAGCGTATCTTCCCCAACCAGACCGAGGAACTAGGGCCGCACCAGGGCCCTACGGAAGGCACTGGGGATTGGAGCAGCGAGGAACCTGAGGAAGAGCAGGAGGAAACGGGGGCAGGCCCAGCTGGCTACTCCTATCAGCCGCTGAACCAAGATCCTGAACAAGAGGAGGTGGAGCTGGCACCGGTGGGGGATGGAGAAGATGTAGTTGCAGATATTCAGGATCGGATCCAGGTATGGTGGAGGCGGCCCTGTTCTGGCCAGGTGAAGCTGGAATCCCTGAAGAGCTGGTCCTGAGCTGTCTTCTCTGGCTCTGCAGGCCCTGGGGCTTCATTTGCCAGACCCACCATTAGAGAGCGAGGATGAAGAGGAGGAGGGAGCTACAGGATTGAGCAACCACAGCTCTATTCCCATGGACCCGGGTAAAGAGAACATTCTTTCATTCTGTAATAATGATGGAGGAAAGGGACTGGTGAGACCCAGTAAAGGGAAGTCACAGAGGAACACCCAGATCCTGAAATGATAGTTTGTATCTAAGATTTTACAGACTTCGGAATCCAGGTGAAACGCTACTGTGCTAGACTTGGGTGGTGGCCAGGCTTGCCTGGAAATAACAAGATAGATTTGGTCGCCCTCCGAGCCCAAGGGTTATGGGTTAATTCAAGGAATGAGGAGCAGAGCTGGTTCTATAGTTTCTATCCCCTGACTGTTCTCTGTCTGTGATTTCAGAACATGTGGAGCTGGTGAAAAGGACGATGGCTGGAGTAAGCCTGCCTGCGCCAGGGGTTCCGGCCTGGGCTCGGGAGATATCAGATGCCCAGTGGGAAGATGTGGTACAGAAGGCCCTCCAAGCCCGGCAGGGGGCCCCAGCCTGGAAGTGACTAGCCTGAGAGCTGCCTTATCCCCCTGCATTCCAGGCCAGAACCAGCACAGGACTGAACACATCCCTGGTTGTAACGTCCATCTCCATCTTTTCCCATCTCCCTTTCCACATCAAGGCAAATCAGACTTCTCAGAGACCCACTTTATTCAGTTCTGTACATATGGGGACATCGGCCCAAGCCCAACCCATCTTAGCATGTATCACTCTGTGGAGAATAAAGCACCCTATGTACACAGCCAAAAGCTGCACTGCCTGTGCCCCTGGGACCTGGGTCCGGCCCTCCTCAGCCCCTCACCCCTCCAAGGTGTCCAGCAGGGACAAGTGGGGGCCTGCCCATCATCAGCACCAACCAGGAAATAAACAAGTGCTGAGGGAGCCACGCTCGGGGCACTGCGCCCTGCTGCCTCCTGGCTTTGGGAACCGACAGCCAGGGAAAGCAGTCAGCCCCAGGGTGGTCCCTTCCATGTCTGTGATCCCAGGGCTGCTGCTCATCAAAGAGGGGGCACAGGGTAGGGTGTTCGTTCACCCCCTTCTCTTAGTCCGTCTGGGCCCTATATTCATCACCTGTGGTCCATAGCCTATGCTTTTCTCCTTTTGACCTCCCATGTGGTCTTGGTTAGGCAGGGGGTTAAAGAAAATAATTCAGTCCCGTCAGTCTGCACACTGCTGGGGCTGGGGGCCTATTTGTGCCTGTTGGGGGTTGGCTCCCCTCCAGCTACTCCAGGGGCCAATGGGGCCTGACCTAACTTTGGTGAGAGTAATCTCCTGCTGCTCCCTATGTGCTTCAGGGGAGGGAGCGAAGGAAAGACACCTGGAGTTCAAAAGAGGATGAGGGGAAGGGGAGAGGAGCGTTATGTATTCCTGTGTGTATTTCTCAGAGCAGCCTCAGGTAGCTGTGGGGTTAGGAGCAGGAAGGGGACAGGCATCCCCAAGTTGTCTGAGCACTGAGGATCTCATGCTCAGCCTGTCTGTACTAGCCACAGGGAGGCATGAACACATCTGGGGGAGAAGAGGGACCACTGTGTAAGGGTCCCCGCTTCAAGTGCTGCATCCCCTCCCTAGAGTAGCTAGAGAGGCACTGCCTTGACCCAAGTCAGCCAGTGGGGAGCAGAGGGTGAAGGGCCAGGGCAGCGTCCCAGGGCTGAGTGGGCTGTGGCCCTGCGGAAGAACGGTGAGGGGGTCAGAGAGCCTCCTGGCTGGCAGTTAGGAATTCTTCCGCCCGCTTGTGTGCCTCCAGCGCCTTGATGGTGTACACGTCCTGGGGCAGCTCTGACTTCCGCCGAAGCAGCACCTTCTCCTTCTTGATGTCCTTGAGCATCTGTGTGTGGGTACCGAGACGGTGAGGGATGCTGGTCAATTCCCAACAGATTCTATGGTTTCCTCCCCTTATTCCTGGGCTCTGCTGCTTCCATCTCTTCTCCCTTCCAGAGCTTTTATTTCTGTTCCCCACTCCCTCTGTGCCTTCCCACCTGCACGGCCTCTGTCTCCACTGTCCTCTTCAGAAGCTGGATGTCCTCTGCCGTGGGGGTCTCTGTCTCCATCGAGTACACAGGAGGCAGTGGTGGAGGCGCTCGAAACATGGGATACTGATTAAGGAAAGGAGAGGCACGGGCAGGTGGTGGACCTGTCTGCTGCACGTTCCTCCTCAAACAAACCCTCCCTGGAGTTCAGGGCAGTGGCAGCAAAACCTCACCTGGGGATTAAGCCGGGCCAGCTCCTCAATCTTTTGCCACATCTCTTCTCTTTCCTTCATTCGAAACCGGCCCCTAAGGAAGCAAGGACAGGATTGGAGGAGGGGAGTGGGCTTGAGAGAGAACCAGAGGGACCCCAGGGGTGAGGATGG
This sequence comes from Mellivora capensis, assembly GCA_004024625.1. Lineage (NCBI taxonomy): Eukaryota > Metazoa > Chordata > Mammalia > Carnivora > Mustelidae > Mellivora > Mellivora capensis. The sequence goes on along the minus strand of PISX010005057.1, from coordinate 56,857 downwards.
AAGCCTCCAGGTAGAGAGACACTCACTTCTGTTTCTCTGCCTTGTACTGTTGTGTGCAGTCATCAAACAGCTTCTGGTTCATCTCCATAAACAGCTTCAGGGCGTTGTAGATCAGTCCGTGGATTGTCCTGCCGCCAGGAAGAAGGATCGGGTATAGGAGGTCTTACCAACGCTGAGGGCAGTGCCAGGACCCCAATCTGCTCTCTCCCAGGAGGAGTCTCTACTAAGAGTTTTTGGAGACCTCTGCAGCGTAAGCTGCTTTCTCTAGCCAAATCATGTGACTGGACTGGCATTTCAGGGTCTTTATAGCTATGGGTCTGCCTGTCCGTGCTTCACCTCACCCCATGCTCCAAGACCTACCTTCTTCCCAACGCTTCCTACCCTCTGGCCTACACTAATGGTCTCCCCACAACAAGGTGGACGGTATCGGCACCACAGTGCACTTGTGTTCAGCAGGAAAGCCTCTACAATGCTGGGATTCAGCACAGGCTACAAAGATCACATGGGCTTCTCAGAGCACGTCATGAGGTCTCCAAAGCCGCCCACGATCTGGCCATAGAAAGGACACAAGCCCTGCTCTGCTGTATGGTATCACAGCCCTCTCACAGAGCTATCCCCTCCCTAGTCAGGTCCTCAAGGGCCTATCAGCGTGTGGTGGGCACCAGCCCCCCTGCTCGGTGGCCAGATGAGGCCCCCTGGCTCTTCGGTTCTTCCCCACCCTTATGGGGTCCCAAACTAGAGCCGTACCACCCAGCCCTGCCCCAGCCCCGTACTTGTTCCAGTGGCTCTTGGAGTTCCTGTAGAGGGCAGGGAACATGATGGGGAGGACTCGGGCAGCATTGTCACTTATCAGGCTCATGATGTACTCATTGTTCCAGTAATAGAGGGCGCGCTCTGCCACCTGGTGGGGACAGGTGGGACTCAGCAGGGACACGAGTAGCTCTGCTTAAAACCCTCCCCAATTTCTGGGAGGCAGAGGACGTGGATGTGCTGGTCAGCGTCTCACCTGGAAATGGGGGCTAGAGACACACTTGGCAAGCTGGCGGAAGAGTGGCTCCATCACTTTGCTGAACTCCGAAGGTTCAATGACATCCAGAATCTCCTCTAGCTCATTCAGGAACATGACTTCCTTGGGGCTGTGGGTCTTGGGCCAGAACTTGAGAAGTCCTACAATCACCTGTGAGGAGGGCACAGGGATAAAATTCTCCCTCAACACCTGCCTGCCTCTGCAGAAGTCTTCTAGCGCCCTCCCCCAACCCAGGTGGGCACAGCTTGGGTGGCCTCCCCCTAAATGCTCACGTTTCTCTGACCTGGATCTGTTTCCTATGTATATATAGGCTCTACTCCTCCTTCAGAGAGGAAAGCGTGTCACCTCTTGAGTCACATCCCTCCTGAGCCCCTACTTATGGCATTACTTGACAGGCAGACTGGCAAGTCTAACTGACAAGAGGTGTCCTGGGGCTGGGAAGGGGAATTACCGGCTCCGTGAGACTGCTTTCCTTCTCCAGGAACTGTACCACACAGTAAGCCAGCTGCAAAAGGTTGAGGCAGGAAGGAGGTGAGGTGCAGGGCCCAGGTCTCAGAGAGGTCAGGGACAGAAGCAAGAGCCCAGAATGGAAGAACAGGTGTAAAGAGGAATTACCCACCCACTCCTTCTGCCACCCCCATCCCAGCTGGAATATCTTCCCCTCCCTCTCTTTTCTCTGCTGCCAGAGTCAGGAATCATCAGGAGGAAGGCAGCTCACCTGAGGGTGGTAGACACTCAGGGACTTGACCTTGTGAAGGGGAAGTAGGACACGGATGAGGAACATCTTGTGCTCTTCCTTAAGGGGCAAGGCAAAGCCATTGATGATGCTAGGAGTTATGGGAGGCTTGTTAGGACCAAAGGACCGGGTCAAGTTCAGTGCTCTAATCCCTCCGGCCTTCCATAGGCATGCGTCCCCCCACCCCACCTCTTACCTGCCAAGAATCTCTAGGAGCTCAGCAATCCCGTTGTGATGTTCTGTCTCATAGATGAACCTGAGGGAAGAAAGACAGGCTCTCCCGATAATCCCTGATGTCCCTCCAGCACTCTGCAGAGTCCTCCTACCTCCCTGCTCCCACCCCCACTTAGCAGGGATTGCTTTGCTCCTAAGCCGGGATTCTGGCCTCACCTGTAGAAGATGTGGTTGATCTGCCGACGGATATAAGCCCGGAGCCCCAAAAACTTGCCATAGATGCGATGCAAGATGGTCTTGAGGAAGTCCCGCTCTCGAGGATCCTCACTGTCAAACAGGTCCAAGAGCTGGGAGCCAACGAGGGGAAAGGCAGTTGAGTGAGGCAGGAGCCAGGGAGGGCTAGGGTGACACGGGGTCCTAGCCAGGGGACAGCTAGAGATTCTCTGGATGGGGGATGTGGAGACAAGTCTCTGGCAAGCAGAGACACAGCTCTCCCTAGGGCAATGTCTGGATACGCATGTTTACGCACCCCACTGCCGGGGAAGAGGTAACTGTTGCTTGTTTCCTTCAGTTATGCTGGAAGCTTCCCGAGAGCAGAGAGGTTTGTTTATCCCTCCCACCACCACCCGTCCCTTTGTACCAGACCCAGCTGAAAGCCCATCCATTCAACAGAAGGAGAAGGAGCAGGGCTGCCTCAAGGGGGCGCGGGGCTAGAGTTCATGGACTAGAAGGAGGGCAGGACAAGGACTTCAGGGACTCACAGCAAGGACAAACTTCTGGTCGATATACTTCTTTGCTATGTTTGGCTGGAAATCAGGAGACTCAAGGAAACGTAAGAAGAACTCATACACGAGCTGTCGGGGGCAATGAGGATCCATTTAGGGGGAGCTCCCCAAGGGCTGGGATATCCCCCCCCAGCTGCAGGTCCCCGAGCGCTCCATCCCCTGTAGGCAGGCCAGACGGCCCCCTCCCACTGATACCTGCAGGTGCGGCCAGGCGGCTTCCAGGGTGGGCTCATCCTCTTCCGGGTCAAACTCAGCCCCGGTGGGGTTTGATGAAGGTGGCAGCGTCCGGAAGAGGTTCACTGAAAACTGAGGGGTAGGACCCAGGTGAGCGCTCCTGTCAGGCTTCTCCACAGCCACAGTCCCTCCCCATGTGTCCCACTGCCCTGTGCCCACCATGGTGACTGCCTCAGGGTAGATGGCCTCAGTGACAACATCGCGGCTATGGGTGATGTACTCCACCATCTCGTTGAGTCCTGCCCGCTTCACCTCCTTGAATTTGAGGTCACTGAGCGGATCTGACACAAAGTCAAAGAGGACGCAGCACTGGCGCAGCTTCTGGATAAAGAGCTCCTCCCGCTCCTGGGTGGGCGAATCTGGGGGCGAGGAGGCAACAGTCACACTCTCGTCCCCTTCACTGCCCTTCACTGCCCTGTGCTACTCACCTTACAGGGTTTTCCCCTACCCCAACCTGCCCCCCCACCCAGCCCTGGTGGAACTCCCTCTCATATTTTCTAGAACTTCCATCCCTCCAAAATACCCCAAAAGCCTCCATCTGCCAGTGCCCCGGGACCCCCTAGGCCTGGTGCACCAGCGCCCTTGACCTTTTCCAAGTACCTTTCAGGGCAGGAAGCTTCTGCAACTCCCGGTTCTTGCTGAGATTGAAGCGGGATGAGCTTTGCCGTCGCTCCTTCTTGACAATCTGGGGCCCTCCGGAGTACTTGATTTTGCTAAGCTGTGTCGGGGGTGGCGTACTGTTGCTGGGACGCTTGTTGGATGATGGGGGCTGGGGCTGGGGCTGTGGTTGTGGCTGCGGCTGGGACTGGGCCTAGTCAAACAAGTGGCTGGTTGGAGTCGGCTCCCCAAGGTATGCCTCCCACCCTGGGCCGCTGCCCATTCCACCCCCCCAACACCCCGCTCCCACCATCCATCTCTGTCTGTGCAGGCCTGGGCAGCCACGCAGTTGTCTCCCACCCTGGAGCAGCTCCAGTCAGCGTCAGAGATAGCTAAGGTCTATTATCCCTAGAAGAGAGGGGTTGAGAAGCTGTGTCTTCCAAAATGGTGCCCACTGCCTGGGCATCAAGAGCCTTCAAAATGCTTGTTCTGGTTCATGAACAGGCAAATCTAATTGATGGACTGATGTACCAGAAGGCAGAAAAGTGGCTGTCTCTCCCGAGGAGGGCTGGCGGGGGTGGGGGCTTAACTGAGAAGGGCCCTGAGGAACATTCTGAATAATGGAAATATTCTCTCTCTTAACTGGATCTGAGAGGTGGGTCCTAGCGGAAACAGGTGAAAAGTCATTAAGCAGCATATGTGAGATTAGTGTACTTTACCACTTCACTGACTGAGTCACATTCTTCGGTTCAAGGTTAAGAGAAACACCGCCCCCAATAAAAAAGTTCAAAGAAATTTATTCTTATGTCTCAGTAGTTTTAACTATGAAAAATATAGCTTAAGAAAAATTCTACAGGGGTGCCTGGGTGGCTCAGTTGGTTGAGTGTCTGGCTTTTGGTTTTGGCTCAGGTCACTGTCTCAGGGTCCTGGGATGGAGCACTCAGTGGGGAGTCTGCTTGAGATTCTCTCCCTCTGCCCCCCCCATCCCACAAGCACATGTCCACACTCTCTCTTGCAAATAAATAAGTAAATCTTTAAAAAAAAAAAAAAAAAGAGGGGTGCCTGGGTGGCTCAGTCAGTTAAGCATCTGCCTTTGGTTCAGGTCATGATTGCAGGGCCCTGGGATCAAGTCCTGCACCAGGCTCCCTCCTCAGTGGGGAGCCCGTTTCTCCCTCTGCCTGATGCTCCCCTTCTTACCCTCTATCTCTCTGACAATAACAAAATCTTAAAAAAGAAAAAGAAAAAGAAAAATCTTACATACGAAAGAAGGCTTTTGTGTACTTTCTTTACAGCACTATTTATAAAAGCAAATAAATAAATAAATTATGTTTATAAAAACTATGTACTAAATGTAATCATACATGGTTCAGCTGTGGAAAACATTTACATAGTCATAGTAATTTGCCCAAAACTGGTGATAAGTATTTTGGGAGCATGGGAAATATCTGTGTTGGAGATACAAGATGCTAAGCCCTTAATTTTCCATAGTAGAAAGTCAAGAGATAATATCTAACACTCCAAAATTAAAGAGGGGTGCTTGGGTGGCTCGGTGGGTTAAGCCTCTGCCTTCAGCTCAGGTCATGATCTCAGGGTCCTGGGATCAAGCCCCGTATAAAGGCTCTCTGCTCAGCAGGGAGCCTGCTTCCCCCCTCCCTCTGCCTGCTGCTCTGCTGACTTGTGGTCTCTGTCTCTGTCAAATAAATACGTAAAATCTTAAAAAAAAAAAAAAAAAAAAGGAAAGAAAAGAAAAGAAAATTGAAGAACAAAAAGCAGTAAAAGAATCTTATCTGGAAGCACAGAAGTCAATTTCCAAGGAAAGGGGTGTTGAAAGGGGTCTCCAGAGAGCAACAGGAGAGCGGGAGGCTAGGCAGGCGCTGCTCTGTTCATTACAAGGCCAAGGGTACTACCTGACTTTCCTGACAATGTACATGTTGTCATGTTGATAAAAATTTTAAGATAAAACGAAGCTGAAAACTATGTAATGACAGAAAATTGCTTCCTATGCTAAGGTAAATAAGGATAATGCAAAACTGTACAAGCAGAATGAGCTCACCCACATTGTACCACATGCACAAAACCAAAACCCAGTGCAAAAAGAAAAAACAAGAGCAAGTCTGCCACGGTGTTCATGACTATCTCCCATTGTAGCACAATGATACAGGACTTTTTCGTCTTTTCTAAATGTTCTGCCAGCTGACCCTTTTATATAATTGGAGAAAAACTGCTGATTTTTTAAAGCCGTCTCTCTACTTCCTCTCAGACGCAGGTGTGGGAGCCCCACAAAGCCCATCTTCAGACGGCTACACACAGGTGTGTGGCTGTCTGCCCCTGGGTCCTACCAGGTAACCACCTGCGGGGAGAGGGCAGAGGGGAAGCCACAGAACAACCTGCCCCCAGAGACTGCAGCAGGACCAGAGGACTGAAGCCATGCCCAGCTGGGTGCCCACAGGAGAAGCTGACCTTCTGTCCTCATACCTGCCATCCCCACCGGCCCTCCAGTCTCCTCCCCAAACTCTGACTTCCTACCGCAGGAATGGGAGAATGCAAAATCCTCTGGGGTAGGGGGAAGGGGAGGAGGACAGAAATGCTATGCTTTGCAGGCTCTGAATTTTTTTATAGAAACAATTATGTCAAGCTTGTGACCTATCTGGGGACCAGAGGAGAAGAGAGATGCACTGGATCCAGCCTGGGGCAGGCCTGTGGGTCCAGGGTAGCTCATTACCTTTTTGGCCATCTGGCCTTCTCCTCCACCTGAAACGACCGCTCCAGACACTAACCTGACTAGGGGAGCGCAAGGAAATGGGGCAAGAGCAGCCGCCATTCTCGTCTTCTGCTGTGACCAGCGTGTGGCCAGCGTGATTTGGGGCGGACTGTGCAAGGCGTCTGGGGCCTCTCTTCTGGCATACGGCAGATGGGTCATACCTCGGTGAGGGATAGGGGAGAGAGGCAGAAGGGTGGGAGACCAGAGCCTGGTGTGCATCAGACCCACCCCTGCTTCGGGCCTTCATTTCCCTGTTGTAGGAACAACCAAACCCTTATCTGTGGAGCTTAGTGGTTGAGAATACAGACTCATGCTAAGACTGCCTGGGTTTGACTCCTGCTCTGTCATTTATTAGCCCAGTAACCTCCAGAAAGTCATACAGTCTGCCTGCCTCAGTCTTCTCGTCTGTAAAGTGGGGATGACAATAGTACCTACCTCATAAGGTTGTAATAAGGATTTTTTTTTATAAATTTTTTTTAAATTTATTTATTTGTCAGAGAGAGAGGGAGAGAGAGCGAGCGAGCACAGGCAGACAGAGTGGCAGGCAGAGGCAGAGGGAGAAGTAGGCTCCCTGCCGAGCAAGGAGCCCGATGTGGGACTCGATCCCAGGACGCTGGGGTCATGACCTGAGCCGAAGGCAGCCGTTTAACCAACTGAGCCACCCAGGCGTCCCTGTAATAAGGATTTAAGGAAACATTATATGACTCACAATTTTTTCTAAGAAGTATCTTCTACTATTATCACGATTAATTATTTCCCATCCCTGGATTTTAGGAACGCAACCTGGAAATTCCTCAAACTAGCACACCTCAGAAGTTCCTATGGGTCCACTGTCTTCCCTGGTCTAAAATGGGGGAAACCAAGGGGTACCTGGGTGGTTCAGTCAGTTAAGCATCTGGCTCTTGATTTCGGCTCATGATCTCAGGGTTGTGAGATTGAGCCCCGTGTTGGGCTCCATGCTGGGCTTGGAACCCACTTAAGATTCTCTCTCTCCCTCTCCCTCTGCCCCTCCCTGCCTTTTCTCTCCCTCTCTAAAAAAAATAAATACCATGGGGGCACCCAAGAAAGCATTTCATCGTTCAAGACACATTTAAGTCCTACCCTCTTCCAAAAAGCCTCCTCAACTCCAACCCTGCAGTGTCCAGTCCCTGCCCTTGACCTCTTGACACTACTTGTCTGTTTCACTGGTTCTGGGATCATCCCCGGTGATGTCTCTTGCTTGGTGTGTTCACATGTCCAACTAGGTAAGTTCCCTGAAAGCCAGGACCCTGGTTTGCACCCCTCTGGGTCCCCTCAGCACTGGCACCTAACTGTCATTCCATGAAGGTCTGGACGGTTGACTGACAGGGGGTCAAGCCCAGGCCTTTCCTGTCCCAAGTTGGGACCTATCAGAACAGAGCACTGTGCGGTGTCAGGAGCAGAGGAGGAGGGAGGAACATTAGTGATACCAGGGCCAAGGGCTCAGAAGAACAAAATTCTAAGGAAGAACACATCTCTCTCTGTCTTCCCAGATTAAGACAGACCCCCTGGCACCTCCATAAGCCTCACACAGAGGAGAGGTCCAGGGAAAGGAGGCATTGGACCCAGAAAGGGAGAAGCAAAGCCTCAATTTTCTCTGTTAACTAATCTCCAAGTAAGGTTAAGAGAACAGAGGGCTGCATGGCTAAAAATCGAAGTTTAAAAATCAAAGTTTAAAATCAAAGTTTGAAAAAAACAGGTTGATGCCTAAGGTCTCTTCCCTACTAAGATTGCATCACTGAAGGTGAGCAGCTCAGCTCAGCCTGCCCCACCACAGCCCATCCCACTGGGCCGCCCTGGTTTTATAAGGACCCTTGGCTCCCAGGCCCCAGACACAAGAAGCATCTGACAGACAGCTGGTCCAGCCAGCAGTGCCGGGCTGCCAAGCACCAGTGAGGCATTCCCTGGTCTTTTCACTCTTCCCTGGGAAACACGCTTCTCAGAAGGGATGTATGGGGCTGTGCCAGCGACCCACTTCACGTTCAACTCTTTCTCCTAAAAGCTTCAGCCTTTTTTTTTTTTAAACATGTTTTTTAAAGATTTCATTTTTTAGTAATCTCTATACCCAACCATGGAGCTTGAACTTACAACCCCAAGATTAAGTGCAGCAGGCTCTGCTGACGGAGCCAGCCAGGCGCCTAGTACAAACTTCAGTTTGTTTGTTTTTTTAAGATTTTATTTATTTGAGAGAGAGCACACTAGAGGGGGAGAAGCAGAGGGACAGGGACAAGCAGACTCTGTGCTGATCTCAGAGCCTGACGTGGGGCTGGATCCCATGACCCTGAGATCACGCCCTGAGCCGAAATCAGGAGTCAGACACCCTAACTGGCTGAGCCACCCAGGTGCCCCAAAGCTTCAGCTTTTGACTCCTCTACTGACCCGGGGTAGAGGTGGGAAGCAGGTGAGTCCCCTGGAGAACCTTCTGCAACCCTCCCAGCATGGGTAGACACTGACCAGAGGCAAGCCAGCCAACTCGCTCCCCACCCCTTACTGGTTCTGCCTGGTCCCACTTCTGAGACTCTGTCATGGCCAACTCCTCTGCCCGAGCTCCCTCTCCTACCACCTCCAAGAAGCCTTCCCAGATTCAGGCCTCCAGCAGTCAAGTGGGACTTCAAATTTAGGCACCAATGGGGGTATAGCTCAGTGGTAGAGCATTTGACTGCAAATTTAGGCACCAAGCTCACTTTTAATAAGAGACTGCAACTAAACTTGCCCACTCTGAACCAATCCTAGTCCAAACTGATCCTAACACAGCCACCATTAATAACCAAACCCAAATATTTAAACCTAAAGCAGGAGACAGAAATACAAATTAAACACTATAGAAAGTATTATGGCATGGGGCGTCTGGGTGGCTCAGTCATTGTTAAGCATCTGCCTTCGGCTCAGGTCATGATCCCAGGGTCCTGGGATGGAGCCCCAATTCGGGCTCCCTGCTTCACAGGAAGTCTGCTTCTCCCTCTCTCTGTCAAATAAGTAAATAAAATCTTCAAAAAAAAAAAAAAAGAAAGAAAGAAAGGAAACCACAAAGATTAACATCATTGCTTTTGCTTAATGAATTAACTAGTCAAATAAAGATCATTTTCGTGTAAAAGCCCCAAGACCACAGGGGCATTCTCTCCTCTCCAGAGCTCCATCTAGCTGCGCTTCATTATTTTCTCTCTTCATTTATTGACTAAAGTCATGCTAAGCCTTAGAGATTAAAAGGTGGCCCTTGTCCTCAGAGAGCTCACAGTCCAGTGGGCGAGACCAACACACCGGCAGCTCTCAGGGGAATGAAAAAGCAGAGAGGGCCACCACGGATCTAGGAACACAGGCTCTGGCTGAACAATTAGCAAAGGCACTCCTGCAGGGGTGACTTCTGACTTGGCTCTCAAAGGACACACAGGAGTTCAGCAAGCAAAGAGCACAGGATAATGAAGTCGTCCACGCCAGCGGAATCTCATCAGTAAGGGCCCAGAGTCATAAAAGGGCTTGTATTGGAGGATGGGAAGTCCAGTGGGGCTGAGAAACCAGGAGGGGAGCTGGAAGAATTGGGGGGGGGGGGCAGCTCACAGGGGTCCAGAGTGTGAGTCTGAACTGTAACCTGTAAGCAGTGAGATGCCAACAGAGCTTTTTTTTTTTTTTTTAAGATTTCATTTATTTATTTGACAGAAAGCACATGTGCACAAGCAGGGGGAGCAGCAGCAGAGGGAGAGGGAGAAGCAGGCTCCCCGCTGAGCAGGGAGCCTGATTGGGGACTCAACTCCAGGGTCCTGGGACCATGACCTGAGCCTAAGGCAGACACTTAACCGATGGAACCACGCAGGTGCCCCAACAGAGCCTTTTAAATTCAGGATTGATAAGACAAAAAAATGTTTTTAGGGTAACAGCTCTGGCTACTGGGAGGATAGGCTGAAGTGGGTGAGATTGGGAGGGTGTCTTCCTCCCTCTGTCCCCGCTCCCAGAACTCAGGACGGGGCACAGGATATAAAAGGGTCCAGGACAGTGAGCTGTTCTCTCCATAGACAGACCAGGAAGGACCGCTGCCTGCAGCAGTGGGTCAAAAGTGAGCCTGACCCCATCTCTCAAGCTCCTTTCCACTCTAAGACTCTTCAATAACCTCAGAACCAGCGTATCATGTCAGTAAGAACCAGCGAGAATTGGCTCTTGGGCCACACCACAACAGGTTGCATTCCAGCTCAACTGTTTACTGGCTGAGTAGAAGCTATTTAACCTCAAATAAGCCTCAGTTCCATCTGTGAAATGGAATGATGACGATAATGGAATGACCTCAGGGGAGTGTTGTCTAGATTAAATGAGTTTAAAAGATTATATGCAAGGAAAGGTCTGAGGACAGAGCCTGGGAAATTGAACAGTGTGTGTCCTCAAATTCAAGTCAACCCAACACCTGTGAACACGACCTTATTTGGAAACAGGGTCTTCGCAGACATAATCAAGTTGGGGTGGGCCTTAAATCCCATACAGCTAGTGTCCTCATAAGAGGGCAATGCAGAGGCGCCTGTGTGGCTCAATCGGTTGACCCTCCGACTCTTGATTTTGGCTCAGGTCAGGCTCTCAGGGTCCTGGGATCAAGCCTTGCCCACTCAGAGGCAAGTCTGCTTATCTCCCTCTCCCTCTGATCGCAGGTTCTCTCCCTCACAAATGAATAAATCTTAAAAAGGAAGAAGAAGAAGAAGAAGAAGAAGGAGGAGGAGGAGGAGGAGGAGGAGGAGGAAAGGTGAACAGAGGAACATAGAAAAACAGGGAAGAACCCCATGTGAAGACTGAGGAGGAGATTGGAATGATCTATCCATAAGCCAAGGAACACCAAGGATTGTTGAAAACCACTAGAAGATAGGCAAAGAGGCATGGGAGAGACTCTTCCCTGGAACCTCAGAGGGACACGGCCTGCTGACATGTCAATTTCAAATTTCTGGCCTCCAGAACCATGAAAGGATCAATCTCTGTCATTTTTTTTTTAAGATTTTATTTATTTATTTATTTGACAGACAGAGATCACAAGTAGGCAGAGAGGCAGACAGAGAGAGAGATGGGGAAGCAGGCTCCCCACCGAGCAGAAAGCCTGATACGGGCTCAATCCCAGGACCCTGGGATCGTAACCTGAGCCAAAGGCAGAGGCTTAACCCACTGAGCCACCCAAGCACCCCAATCTCTGTTATTTCAAGCCACCTCATCTATGGGCATGTGTCATGGCTGCCCTGGGACCCTGACACACAAGTAACTGCTCAGTAAAATAAATGGTGGCTGCTATCATTATTAGGATCAATCAAAAAGGCTCCGGCAACCCAGGGTAAAAAGCCCCAAACACTGCACTAGAAAAAGCAAGGGAAGGGCTGTGCCAAATGGCTTTGGAGGACCTGAGTCTGGTAGCCAGGCCCCCAACTTTTCCATCACCCCTCTGCCCAGGGCCCCATGGGGACAAGCCTGGAAAATTATGCACAGTTCCCGCTGCTGCCTCCTACAGGGGAGCCCTGGGCAACGTTTCACAGAACAGAGCCCAAGGCGAACTCAGCACTCTCTTTTTTCAAAAAGGCCTCGTATCGACCCACTGCCTTTAACCCATGTTTCCAGAAAGGCAGTGGAGAGAAATCCCCACAGTTGGTCTCAGCATCTTTCTTAGCCTGTTTGAGCTTTCATTTTCCTACCTATGAAAGGAGATGGTTAGACTCTAAGGTTGCCTCCAGCACTTTTCTGAAGTTGACTGGTTTGCTTATTGGTCACTAAAGCATTCAAATACAGTACTTCTGGTGTGCCAGGCCCTTCGTCATGGGAGGGGAGCCTCACAGAGCTCACCGCTGACACAAGGGTTCAAACTGATGAACAACGAATTTACATCAAATTAACTACAGCTGCGGTTCATCGCTGCCCCGACCATGTCCTGGCGGGGAGGGATAGGGAGGTGGTCAAGGAAGGCTGCTTTTAGGACAAGACATCCAGTCTACCTAGTAACCAAACAAGTGGGAGTTAGTTAGGCAAAAGATGAGAACGGCCCTCTAACTATTCCTTTCTGTCCCTTTAAATCCTGTCTCTAAGTCCCTCTTGCTGCTTTGAATGTCAGTTGCCAGCTCCCAGCCACCTTCCCTGTGGGTCCCACAGATGTCACCATTCCTAAAGGGGAGACTGAGCCCAGAGGAGTGTTGCCCAGGAGCGCTGACTGCTTATTTATTAAGAACCGAGTGCATGAGGACACCTGGCTGGGTCAGTCAGTAGAAGCATGAGGTCGTGATCTTGAGGTCGTGAGTTCAAGCCCCACATTAGATGTAAAGATTACTTCTTCTTTTTCCTTCTTTTTTTTTTTTTAAGATTTTATTTATTTATTTGACAGGGAGAGAGAGCACGCATGCGTGCACAAGCTGGGGGAGTGGCAGGCAGAGGGAGAAGCAGACACCCCGCTGAGCAAGGAGCGCGATGTGGGACTCAATCCCAGGACCCTGAGATCATGACCTGAGCCAAAGGCAGATGCTTTACTGACTGAGCCACCCAGGCATCTCTAGAGGTTACTTTAAAAATAAGTTAATAAATATAAATAAAAACACCCCCGACCTCCAAAAAAGAACCAATGCATGAGCATAGAAGTATGCGGAAAAAGCAATGCACCAGCTCCAGCACGCCACACATGTTGGACAAATAGTTACAACACCAAGTGATAAGGTCTATCCTAGAGACAGGCTCAGATTACTGCATAAGTGCAGAGGAAGAAGGAATTCATATTTGTGGTCCCCACCTCCCTTGTTTGTAAAATGGGGAAAACCTACCCTGCTTCTTCTGATGACTTAAGTGAAGCCTAAAACGATGGCCAGAGGTGTGAAAAGTGCTTGGATCTCTTTAGAAGTGATAGGGACCAGAAGTACCCAGAAAAAGCTAGAACCAGGGTTAACCCCAAACACTTGTTCATCGATGTCTTCTTCCCAAAAAACCCTCACAAGCTGTGCCCATAACTGGAGAGCTATTTCCTGTTGTCCTCCATCCCTCTGAACAGTTCAGAACAGGACAGAAGCAGCAGAGAAAGCAAGGATCACCAATTTGAGTAACACAGGTGCTTGCTCAACGTGTCCTCGGGCCTGGCCACCATCTTGAGCATCTCACTGAGCACACTCCTGAACTCTCCTGGACATACTCTGGACTTAAGTCTCTCCACCCTCCAGTGCTCTTTCGGCTTGCCATTTATGGCTTTACAGCCCTAGACTGCCAAGCTGTGCTGACCTCTGCTCATGACCATCCTTTAGCAGCGACTCTACAATCAGAACCAAGGGCAGTAGGCCCAGCCCTGCCTGCAATGTGGGGACACCAGCCTCTCCCCACCCCCCCTGCCTTACCCTGAACCTTGCTGAAGCCACTCGTCCCCCACTGAGCACCCATGTATTTTCTCCCCTTCTCCCCAGCCCCTGATACCCTTAGTTTACTGTCGAAGGAGAAAGGAATTCTCATCACTTACAGTTGGTAGACAGAGAAACAACTTGCACGGGAGCTGCTGGGGAGTCTGAAGTCCCGCAGACTCTCTCTGCTCTACACCAGCCACAGGGGAAGGCTCCCCGAGGGCAGCTACCTGGCTGGGCTGTCCACGCCCCTCCCAGGCTGTGGAAATCCTGTCCCTTCTGCCGGGATAACTCCCGGCCCCCTGGGATCCCTCACCCGCCTGGCATCAAGCACATGGAGCTGGTGCCCGCCCCGTAACTAGGGCCCTGTCCGTGATCATTACCTCGTCGGTGCTCTCGCCTCCACCATCCTTGCTTGAGCTGCTGGGCTTGGCTGTGCCTTTGGCAAGCTTGGGGGGCTCCTGAAGGGGAAAGATGGAGGTAGTCAGCAGGTGAAAGGGGGAGAGAGTGGTCTCATCAGGACCCCTTAAGTCTGTGCTGTAATTATCCTTTGTCCAACCGAATCAATCAATCAATCAGAATTACGGAGCATGTACCCTGTACCCAGCCCAGGAGAGGAGGGCTGGGGATACACAGAGGGAGAGTCAGTCCCTCCACACAGTCTGGAATCTGGTCAGGAAGACACTGTGAAGACAGGATAATTAAGCAAGATAGTGTTCTGTCACCTCACATGGCTGGTGTAGGAGTTGGGGCTTGGGAGGGCCTCTGTCTAGAAAGAACCAGGGTGAGGGGCTTGAAGGAGAAGCACCACAGAACAATATACTCAGCCTGGCTTCTGGCTATATTGGGAAGGAGGAGCCTAGGCTCTCACGCTGGAGGGGAGGGAATCACCACTCCCACCCTCCCCCACCCCCGACCCAAGGCCATCTGCAAAGACCTGGAAGCCTTTTTTTGAGAAATTACAAATCACACCCAGACTAGAGGGTGCTACTGGCCTAATCAGGTAGGTATAGGAACTATCCCAAGAACTCCCTGGTGGACAAGCACAGAGACAGGGACCGGGGTAAAACCCTGACCTGCCACAAAGACGAGCACTAGTCTGAAGTCTCCCTCGGGAACTGGGCCACTGGCTCAGAGCTCTGGCCTGCCCGGCGTCTCTTCCTATGCTTCGGGCCAAAAAAAGCAACTGCACAGGGACAAGACAGGGAAAATGTGAAAAAGACTTGGGGATTTAGGTCTGATTGAAAGCTCAACACAAATCATCCAAGTGCGAGGGCTGTACCCCCTGACCTTCCATCCAATTAACAGATGGAGTGTGGAGTGCTTAGCATGGGGCAGGGCGAAGAGCGGGAAAGTGCCCCTGTCCTTGGCACTTCACGGGGCTGTCTGGCAAAATCTGGTTCACTCGTGAGCATCAGACTTTGGGAGGGACAATGACAAATCCTAGGTTTTCTTCTGGGGAAATACAACCCATACTGGGAGTGGGTTCAAAGCCTGTCCTGAGAGCAACAGCTGCAAGGCTGGGATGGCTAACAATGGGAGGAGTCCCGGCGGTGGGTGAGCAAAGAGGGGGTTTTACGAATAAATGAAGAGCTGCATGCGAACTAAAGCTGCGACTTGTTCTATGTGGGTCCAGGGGCCCAAGAGCCATGGGATGAAGTGGCAGAAAGACAGGATGAGGTTCCGAACGAGGAAGAATTTTCTCCTAGAGCAGCAGCACAGAAACTGGCTGCCTCGTGGGGCTGCAAGCTCCCGGGTCCGGAAAGCCTTCCAGCAAAGGAGCATTCCTGACTCCTCTAAACCATGGGCAGAAGGGATGGGAGCCCTAAATAAAGACTCGGTCGGAGGACCTTGGAAGTCACTTCCAGCTCCAAGATTCTGCCGCTCGAAAGCACCTGAGCCCCTTCGGTGACAAATGTTAAGTCATAGGGACTATGGGGGCACAGGGATTTCTGCGAGAACAGAGCTCTGTGTGGGCTGGAGGAGGGGGCAGGGAGGAAGAGAGCCCTTCCCAGGTGTGGAGCAGCTCTACATGTCACAGGGCGCTCCTCCTTGGGGCTAAGCACCCTCTCCACTGCTCACCGACCAGGCTGGGCACACTGATCCCTCGCCAAGGGGCCAGGGAGTATGGCTCAGAGCATGAGGTATGGCGCAACAGGACGAGGGGGTGCAGGTACGAGTCACTGAGGTGCCCGCACGTTCCCCAAACATGGGCCTCGTGGACAAAGATGACCCATCTTTGCATGTGTTTCATCTCTCTGCTCCACCACAAGCTCCTTCTCCTTTTAGCACCCCTCCACCAGCCCGACTGCTCAAACCTATCAGGGAGTGCTCCTAAGAGAGATCCCAGCTGCCTGCCTGCGTGGGTGAGTGTGGGGGCATGGGGAAGCCACGCCCACCACCCTTGCTCCCTGGCTCCTGCAGAACAGGGGGAGTGTGCACACGGCAGAGCACCCCAGAGCACCCCAGAACAGTCCAGCATCAAATGCCACCCGCACAGTGGTTCGGACCCCACACTCTGTTTTGGGCCCAACTCTTAACTAGCTCTATAATCGTAAGCAGGTGAACCAGGCTCTCTGAGCCTCAGTCCTCAGCTTTTAAGTGACAGCAATCATATTATCTAATCCCCTGTAGCAGTCTCCATGCGGCACATGAATATCCCAATGTTAGCCAATGGTATGACTATTATCAAAAGCGAGAAGGTAGAAAGGAGCAGGGGCAAACCGCCTAGGAACCTAAGAGGTATGTTCCCAGATCAGAACATGAGGGAAGAGGAGGAAAGCAAATTGCCTCATGGGATTGACTCGGTACCCATCTACTGAGTGCCTACTGTGTGCAAGGAAGATGGCCAGCCAAAATGGAGCTTAGTTATTATCTCAAGGGGGAAGAAAAGATTTGTTCACAATTAATTCCAGTCCACGGGAACACAGAAAGACCACAAGGGACCTATCAAGTATTCTGCAAACCCAGGGGAGGAGGGAGAGCTCCCTCCTAACTGAGAGCTCAGGAAAGGCTTCAGGGAGGAGGCCGTGAAGGATGACCAAGACTGGGCCCAGCAGAGATAAAGAACGAGGAAAGGGGATGGACCCAAACTAAAGATCCCCTGCCCACCCCTCCTCTCTGTTCCCACCCCAACCAGGCAAACCTCAGTCACACTGTCCCTCCACCCCCTCCAGACTTGTTAACCACTGAAGGAGGCCAAATGCAACTGGAAATCAAGAGCAGAAAGTTAAACCTTAAAGGGAATCAAAGATGCCTGGCTCTGTGCACCCCAATTCCGCCAATACTCTTTCCCAGCCAAGTACTATGGTCAAATATCTCTGGTCCTAGCAAGTCTAAGAATCTTCTCAATCACCTAGTAGAAGGCTTTTTGTAGATGGGACAGTATCTGTTCCAACAAGACTAAAAACTACAGATGGGTGGGGACCTCACCAGCTTCCTCCGAATTCCACACCCCTCCACACTCCATGACGGAGCCCCTTAGCCTCGGGTGCGGCTGATTTGTGTGTGTGTCATTCACAGCTCCACTGCCCAAACCACCTCAGCAGGCCCACTCCACAAGGGCACAGGGCCTGGGTGCAGCACACCAACCTGCCAAGCCCAGGACCCCAGAAGCTTCAGTGCCTAATACACCATCACCAGCCCTCCACTCAGAACCTCTGTCCCTGTGAGGTTATGGGGACAACCCAGAATCACACTTGCCTGCCAAATCTCTGAAAACCCCAAGATAAAGAGTTGAACTGATAAGGTCAGGGACGGCAACCCGGCAACCCAGCAACCCAGCCCACTGGAGGGCAAATGAAAGCAAGACACCTCTGAGGTCATAAAGTGGCTGAGCAGAGCGCCAGACCAGAGCCAGCCCCCACCACGAGGGGCCAACCCCAGGAGAGGAGAAGCTGGGGGAGGCTGGAACTGGTATCCTAGCATCCTCTGTGTGAGTCTGTACCTCAAAGGAACCACACCTCTGAGTCAGACCTCAGCAACAGCAGGAAATAGAAGGTAGAGAAAGGGAGGGATGAAGAACAGAGGAAGGCAGTATGGAGGTAGAAGAGGAAGGTAAAGAAGGCAACATCAAGAAACAGTCTGTATCAGGACACCATGAGAAAGTCAAGGGTGTCCAGGGGCAGCTGCCTGGCCTTTGGGGTAAGAAGGAAAACTAACCCGATAGTAAGAGCAGATTCCCGATTTGAGGGTACTGTAGCCCAGGAAGGCAGGAATCCACCACTGGTGCAAAATTGGAAAAATGCAAAGGTTTTCCTAGGATTAGGAATAAAAGGAGGAGCTTGCTCAGAGTAGGAAGGGTAACTGATTTAGGATGAACCTGCAAGTCGGTTGATGCCTGATAGGGAGGCTTTGGTACAAAGGAGGCCTTTAAATCAAGAGACCTCGTATTGCAGCTCGGCCTCCAAGCAGGCTGTGTGACCTTGGCCAAGTCCCTTCCCCTCTCAGGGTCTCAGTCTCCTCATCTGTATCACTAAGGATTGCACTGAATGCGCTCAGGTCCCTTCCAGCATTGACGTTCTGAGGTTCCATCAACAGAAGGAAGGGCTCAGTCCTGGCTTACAAGTTTGTGTGTGAAGGAAGAACTAGAGGGAGGGGCCTAGGCCAGATTTGGTGGAGGAGAGAGAAAGCAGAGCAGTTCTAGGTCAAGGAGCTTCGCGGGGAGGGAGAAGGGGCTGTAGGGGACGGTGGAGAAGGCCGGCCCAGGCCCAGGCCCAGGCATGTAAGAAGAGAAGGGGCTGCGCGCAATGGGGGGCGGGGGGAGGTGGGCTGGAGGGAGGTGCAGTCTCACATGAGGGGCTGTCCCAAACGAGTAAACGGGTGGGAGGAGGGTCTGGTGGAGAAAAAGCAGGGGAGTGACCTGGGAGTGGGGCAGATCTGGAGGGAGGTGGTTACCCAGGGCCGGGGGTAGGGGAAGGGAGGAATGGATGGAGGGGAGACTCCATCCCAGGCAAGGTGAGGGAGGCTTCCCAGCTGCGGCACAGTGTGGGGGTGCGGCCAGCAGCGGGGGTGGAGGGCTGGCCCCGGGAGTCCTGCGGGGGCCGGACGGGAGGGTCAGTCTGGGGCTGTCCCGGGCCTGGCTCGGCCTCTCCCAGAGCTCCGCGCAGGCCCCAAGGCGGAGGCGCGAGGAAAAGGGCCACACTCACCTTCTCCTTCTTCAGTTTATAGGGCATCTCGGCCCGTCCGGACCCAGCCCGGCTCCTGCGGCCCCGCTCCGGCTCCGGCTCTGCTCGGCCGCACTCGGCCCGCTCGGCGTCTCTTCGCCACCGCCTGCGCGCTGCGCCCGGGTCGAGCGGTGATTGCGCCTCCAATTGGCCCGAACTCTTACAAACCTGCCTGACAACCAGGCGCCGCCTCCTCGGATTGGTTACTGGGGCCAAGCAGCTTCCTTTTTTTCTCATTGGAAAGGAAGAGTACAAACCGCCAGGGTTCCTCTCCCAGAATTGGTTGAAGCGGGAGGTCCCGCCCTAAAGTGGGTTGAGCTTAACAAAGGAGGCGGGGATAAGGGGAAGCCCTAGCATAGCACCCAGTGCCGCACTCCGGCGTCTGGTGTGCGTCGGCCTCGGCCATTCTTCGCAGCCCGGTCCTTTCCAAAGTGGCTTTTACGTTTTCCCTGCTCTGCTCCTTCGCTTAGTCCGAATTGAAGGAAAGAAGCCGTAAAATGAAGGGTACCTTTCTTCATCAGGGTAACTTAACACTAATTGCATATGCAAAATTGGTGGAGAGAGCTCCCGATTGTCCTCCAGGGAATCCGTTTCCTAGACGGGACTCGCAGAAAATGAAAGGAGAAGGCTGGCTGGCGGGGACCTTGGTGAAATTAAATGAAAATTCTGGGTTTGTTACAATTTTGGAAAGCGGGTCCCCGTTCCTATTGCCAAGTGTCCTGTGAGTGGGAAACCAACTAGATTGGAACACTTGGGAATACAGTGGAAAAGCTATCTCGTTGTTTGAGTATCTTAGGATAGACATCCCTTACTTCCACCTTGTCCAAGTCAATGTCCTAATGAATGAATATTTCCTGCCTTCAGGGGGTTTACTGAGTGGTTAAGTTCACAGACTTGTATGAACAGATGCTTAAGATACAATGTAATGAATTAAACAAATCTAGAAGTGGCTGGAGGAATATGTTTCAGAAAGTCAACTCCAGGGGCACATGGGTAGTTCAGTCAGTTAGGCTTCTGCCTTTGGTTCAGGTCAAGATCCCAGGGTCCTGGGATGGAGCGCAGCCTCTGGCTGGCTCCCTACTCAGCAGGGAGCCTGCTTCTCCCTCTGCCTCTGCCCCTCCCCTCACTGGTGCTCAAGGGCAACACGTGCTCTCAAATAAATAATTAAAATCTTAAAAAAAAAAAAAAAAAGTCAAGGGGTGCCTCAGTGGCTCAGTCTGCCTTTGGCTCAGGTCATGATCCCAGGGTCCTAGCTGGGCTCCGTGCTCAGTGGGGAGCCTGCCTCTCCCTCTGCCTGCTGTTCCCCCTGCTTGTGCTCTCTGACAAATAAATAAAATCTTAAAAAAAAAAAAAAATCTAACGCTGGGGGGGTGGGGCGGCATTTGGGTGGCTCAGTTGAGCATCTGACACTTGGTTTCAGCTCAGGTCATGATCTCAGGGTCAGGAGATGGAGTCCTGGGCTGGGGTCCATGCTCAGCATGGCCTCTGCGTAAGCCTCTCTCCCTCTTCCCCTGTTCTCTTTCTCTCTCTCTCGCTCGCTGTTGCTCTCTCATTCTGTCTCTCTAAAATAAATAAATCAGGGGCACCTGGGTAGCTCAGTCATTAAGCATCTGACTTCGGCTCAGGTCATGATCCTGGGGTCCTGGGATTGAGCCCACATCGGGCTCCCTGCTGGGTGAGAAGCCTGCTTCTCCCTGTCCCACTCCCCCGGCTTGTGTCCCTTCTCTCGCTGTGTCTGTGTCAAATAAATAAATAAAATCCTTTAGAAAATAAAACAAAATAAAGGGGCACCTTGGTGGCTCAGATAGTTAAGCATCTGCCTTCAGCTCTCCAGGCCATGCTGTCCAGGTCCTGGGATCAAGTCCCAGGTCAGGCTCCCGGCTCAGCAGGGAGTCTACTTCTCCCTCTCCCTTTGCCTCTCCCCCTGCTCATGCAAAAAGTCGACTCCATTAGACTATTGACTATATGAAGAAACTAGAAAAGGCTCAAGAAAAAGCCTGTGGCCCTTGACCAGTACAGCAGTGTTATAAGACAAAGGCCATGGCAGGGAGAAGACAAGACAGAATTGGGAGATATGTAGAATCAACAGGATCCAGTGATTCACTGGATTGTGCAGAAGATGGTAAGGGAAAGGGAGGAGTTGAAGATGACTTCTGGAGCCAACAGAGGTGTAGGTGGAAAACTGGTGTTGCAATGGCAAAGGAAGTAAAAGAGGATTAGCCAATAGTGACACATTCCAAGGAATGACTGAGTAAGATAATGATCAAACAACACTACCTTGATTCTGTAGTTGTAGATGATCTTTGAGGGAAAGTTTTATAGAAGTGAAAGGAAGGTTATAACGGGTTGAAGAGTGAGTGAGAGGTAAGGAAGTAAAGGCAACAAATGTAGGTTCCTATCTTATGGAAATAGTATTTGGCTCCTACTGATTAATGACAATTTCAAAGTAACAAAGCAGACTGCATGCCAACCATTATTTGCTGGGGGAAAAGCCTGGGAAGAAAGGATATCTGTGAGGGCGCCTGGGTGGCTCAGTTGGTTAAGCCAGTGCCTTAGGCTCAGGTCCTGATCCCAGAGTTCCAGAGTCGGGTCCTGCCTTGGGGGAGCTCTGCAAGGAGTCTGCTTCTCCCTCTGACCTTCTCCCCTCTCATGCTCTCTCTCTCAAATAAATAAAATCTTAAAAAAAAAAAAAAAAAAAAAGAAAGGATATTTGTGGATGGATATTTGTGTCTATATGGCTGCTGAACCAGACAGGAGACCAGATTTATTTACCCATTCCTAAACCCTCAAGGAGCACTGTAGTCCTGAGGCCCAGAGCTTGCCTATGTAAAGCAGGCATATCCTTTTTGGACTCACCCCACCATCCTCCCAGTCCTTGGTCCCTGTGGGAAGCAAGGGACAGAGCCACATTATACAGTTCAGAACTACCAAATGGGAACTTTCATCCATATGAATTCAGGTCTCTAGTACATTCTTACACACTCTTTTAAAGATGTGGAACTAGAGGAGGAGCGTGGCTGACTCAGTCAGTGGAACATGTGACTCTTGATCTTGGGTTGTGAGTTCCAGGCCCATGTTGAGCATAGAGATTACTTAAAAAAAAGAAAAAAAGTGGAGAGCTTCCTGGGTTGCTCAGTTGGTTAAATGTCCAACTCCTGATTTTGGCTCAGTTCAGGTCATAATCTCAGGGTTGTAAGATGGAGCCACGCACTGGAGTCCAAGCTCAGTATGGAGTCTGCTTAATATTGTCTCCCTCTGGGGGTGCGAGGGTGGCTCAGTGGGTTAAAGCCTCTGTCTTCGGGACGCCTGGGTGGCTCAGTTGGTTAAGCGGCTGCCTTCGGCTCAGGTCAAGATCCCAGCATCCTGGGATCGAGTCCCACATCGGGCTCCTTGCTCAGCGGGGAGCCTGCTTCTCCCTCTGCCTCTGCCTGCCACTCTGTCTGCCTGTGCTCGCTCATTCTCCCTCCCTCTCTCTGACAAATAAATAAATAAGATCTTAAAAAAAAAAAAAAAAAAGCCTCTGTCTTCGGCTCAGGTCATGATCCCAGGGTCCTGGGATGGAGCAGCAAATCAGGCTCTCTGCTCAGCAGGGAGCCTGCTTCCTCCTCTCTCTCTCTCTCTCTCTGCCTGCCTCTCTGCCTACTTGTGATGTCTGTCAAATAAATAAATAAATAAATATTTAAAAAAAAAAAAAGATTGTCTCCCTCTGCTTCTGTTCCCACCTCAAGCATGCCTGCTATCTCTCTCTAACAAAACAAAACAAAATAAAACAAAAGTGGAATTAGACAATTTCAAGTTTAAGACTAGAAGCACCTCCAGGAACTATAATCAGACTTTTAAAAAATATTTTCTTGGAGGGCTGGGTCGGCATCCGACTCTTGATCTCAACTCAGGTCTTGATCTCTGGGTCGAGTTTAAGCCCTAGTGTGAAGCCCACTTCACAAATAAAAAATAGGGGCGCCTAGGTAGCTCAGTGGGTTAAAGCCTCTGCCTTCAGCTCAGGTCATGATCCCGGGTCCTGGAATCAAGCCCTGCATTGGGCTCTCTGCTCAGCGGGGAGCCTGCTTCCTCTTCTCTCTCTGCCTGCCTCTCTGCCTACTTGTGATCTCTATCAAATAAATAAATAAAATCTTTTTTTAAAAAAATAATAAATAAAAAATAGGGATCCTTGGGTGACTCATCCAGTTAAAGGTCTGCCTTAGGCTCAGGTCATGATCCCAGGGTCCTGGGATTGAACCTCATATTGTGCTCCCTGCTCAGCTGAGAGCCTGCTTCTCCCTCTACCTCTGCCACACCCCTGCTTGTGCTCACTTGCTCTCTCACTCCCTCCGTCAAATAAACACAACCTTAAAAAAAAAAAAACATAAAAATTTCTCACTAGGAATAGAAATACCTTCTAACATGTAAATCTAATATTCAACTCTCAGATTTTCAGGAAATTTTCAGGAATTCATGATGTACAAAGTAGAAGACTGCCTCAAGTTGTTCAACTGTGAAAGAAAGGAGAAAGGCAGTGGTTGGAGAATGCAAGGTCCAGGAAGAGTAGATTACCACCAACCAATACACTGGTTGGAAGAGAAAAAAAAATTTTTTTGTTAATTACTGGAGGTGTGGCCTGTCGGTGTCCAAGAGCCTTGTCCAGAGCAGTGGAACTGGAGACAAGGATGGAATCTAAGTAACAGCAAAGCTGGGAAGCAAGCTGTTGGTTCCCTCTCATGACTGAAGCCTTGGACCCCTTTCTTCTGCCTGCTCTACTGCCCCCACCACCACATCGCCCCTCACCCCGCAGCGAAGAAACAGGACGTGGGTCTCGAGTCTGCAAGGATTGGTGGGGCAGGCAGAGCAAGTGGTTTTGGAGGATGAAAAAGCGAAGCTGCTTTGTCTTCACTTCAAGCTTGGTGGGAGTAGAACGAACAGGACAAGAAACAGGACAAGAAACACTGGGACGTGGGTTTTGTGTAGCATGTGCTGGAACAGGTGAGGCAGTACCAAATACTCCAGGGCTCCATGAATCAGTTAGTAATCCAGCCTGCAGCCACTACGTAAGCCATAAGCACGGCTGAGGCAGTTTTATCCCACCACTCCCTCCTGCAACCTTCCCCATAACCCCCAAGCTTCAGTGCCTACAGTTCCACCGTGGAAACTGTAGGAGTTCCACGGAGGACTGGACTCCTTCCTAAACACTCCACCCGTAGCTCCCAGCCCTGGGCCAAGCTGGTCCTGGGCACGCCGACGGTTCGTTGATCATTCAATTAACTGTTAAGTGCAAGGCAGGGCAGTGGGGAGGACGTTACTCCCTTAGCAGGCGCGGAAAGCAAATCTCTGCAAACACCGTCTCAAAATGTTGACTACTCCGCAGCAGCGAACGCGTTACCGCCACCGAGACACCCACCCTTCAATCCGAGCGGCCGCTCACCCTCCAGGAGCACGCCAGCCAGGAACCCGCCGCCCCGCCCACTGTCCTCGCGCCGCCCTCGACGGAAGCGGAAACGGCGGGCGGCGGCCTGGCTCCGGAAGCCGCTCTCCTTCCCCTTCCTCGTTGGGTCTCCTATCACGATGGCGCTAGCGGTCTTGCGGGTCCTGGAGCCCTTCCCGACCGAGGCACCCCCGTTGGCGGTGCTGCTGCCCCCCGGGGGCCCGTGGCCTGAGGCGGGGCTGGGCCTGGTGCTGGCCCTGCGGCCCGCAGAGGAGAGCCCCGCAGGGCCGGCGCTGTTAGTGGCGGCCCTGGAGGGACCGGGCGCGGAGACCGAGGAGCAGGGTCCAGGGCCCCCGCAGCTACTGGTTAGCCGCGCGCTACTGCGGCTCCTGGCTCTGGGCTCCGGGGCGTGGGTGCGGGCGCGGCCTGTGCGGCGGCCTCCGGCGCTAGGCTGGGCGCTGCTTGGCACCTCGCCGGGGCCCGGGCTGGGACCGCGAGTCGGGCCGCTGCTGGTGCGGCGCGGAGAGGCCCTGCCAGTTCCCGGACCGCGGGTGCTGGAGACGCGGCCGGCGTTGCAAGGGCTGCTGGGCCCAGGGACGCGGCTAGCTGTGACTGAGCTCCGTGGGCGAGCCAAACTGGGTCAGGAGGCTGGGGACAGCAGCCGGCCCCCACCCCCACCCGTGGTGTCCTCCTTCGCGGTTAACCGCACAGTCCGGCGACTCCGGGGAGTTCTGGGAGGGACTGGAGATTCGCTCGGAGTAAGCCGGAGCTGTCTCCGTAGCCTGGGCCTCTTCCAGGGCGAATGGGTGTGGGTGACCCGGGCGGGAGAATCTTCGAACACTTCCCAGCCACATTTGGCCAGGGTTCAGGTCCTAGAGCCTCGCTGGGACCTCTCTGAAAGGCTGGGACCGGGCTCTGGACAGCCGGGAGAGCCCCTCGCAGACGGACTGGCCCTCGTGCCTGCCACTCTGGCTTTTAATCTCGGCTGTGATCTCCTGGAAGTGGGAGAGCTCAGAATTCAGGTAGGATACAGGACTGAGGTCAGGAATGCTTCCACTCCTTATTCCCTCTTCCTTATCTCAGCTGAATTGGAAGAAGAGAGCTGTAGAGTTTAGATCACTTACTTCTTAGATCTTAATGTCTCTTAGTCTTATTTATCTCTGTAATCAAAATATAATCCTTTATGGTGTAGTGGCACATGGGAAGGGCTTTCATCTATTCAGGTGAAAGGAAAGAGTCATCCTCAAGTTACCAGGTATATACAATATATTAATCTGCTTAATCATTTGTTTGTTGAATTGGTTATAGTGTGTCCAGGATTGTACTGAGTAATATAGAGGATGATACCTCATTTCTTTTGCTCATGCTTATCTTTGTCTTCAAATTCCTTCCTTTTCTGCTAGCCTCATGTGTAAAGTCCTACCATCCTTTCCTTCAAAGCCCATCGAAAGACCACTTTCTTCTCTCAAAGCCGTACATGATCTTATTGTATATTTAACATGACTTCTTTCTCCTATAGCGTTTTGTACCTTTCTTAGGGCATTTATTTTCTGTCCCTTTATGATTATGTACTCTGTCTAATACTCAGTTATATATTGTAAATTCCTCGAAGGGGAGGGCTTGATATTCTCTTTAGTGTCTGGTATTTGGTTTTAATATTTTTGTAAATATACCCAAGAGAAATTTTCTCTTTCTGCCTTTAAGGAGATTACTTCAAGAAGATCATTGTATTTGGGGGGACAAATATAGTCTACTGTTTGATTAGGCACCTAGATGTATGGTTTAAACCTATACTGTCCAATATGGAAGCCGCTAGCCACAGTGTGACTTTTTAAATTAATTAAAACTAAATAAAATTTAAAACTCGGTTCTTCAGTTGCTTCAGTTATGTGTCAAATGCTCAATAGCACATGTAGGTAACATTTCTATCACTGTAGAAACTTCTGTTAGATAATGCTGGCATAGCCAGTTAGTGCTCTAAGATGTCAAGAAGGATATAAGATATGCATGAATGGGAGTCAGGTGTGGGTTTCCCTTTGAATGGTGGAAAAACTAGAGTCCTCAGACTGAGGACAGCTCACGAGGTTCAGCTCATTCAGCTGAACCAATCCTTTCAGCTTCAGTGAGATCATATCCTTTTCCCACAGCCTGAATTCAGTGGCCCCACTGATGTCCAATTAATATCAATTCCAGTTGCTGCCTGGTGTCACTCAAAAGGACTTGTGGAAATTAAATGTCTTTACCACTTTCCTGGCTCAGGGTCAACTTAAAGGTATTGCAGAAAGGTTATTCGTACTGGGGAACTTTTTGGAGCTAGAGTCAGAAATCTCTTCCTGGTGGTGCCCATGAGAAGGAGAGGTTTCTGTTTCTAGGGAAGATACAGGAATTCAGTTTGGCTACCTTAGGCCTCCCCTCCCACAGGCCCTGTGGCTGGAGGATGCAAAGAGAAATATTGGTTGCTACAGTTAAGGTGGGGCAGAGCCTGACTCCTTGGAAGAAGGTTGTAAGGTGGTGGTTATTTCTCTGATAGAGGTACTTGGAAGGTTCCAGCACCCCTGAAGACAAAGGAAGCTGTTCAGTGCTGCCTGGGCCTCCGTTTGCCAAAGAGTTACACATCGAAATTGTGTCCTCTCCACACTACAGCACCAACGGAAATTATGACCGTGTTCTTTACCGGCACTTTCAGACAGCCAGGTTAGCTGCTTACCCCTTTCAGGAGGATAGCATCTCACCCTTGCTCTTCTATCCCATGCCTTAGAATCAGGTCCCACAGAGCCTCTGACTTTACAAAGCCACGTTTTTGGCAATACTGTGGCTAGACGCCTCTTCATGTGGCAGGCAGGTGGTTAGTAGAAGAGAAATTGGTACCAGAAGGTGAAACTGGACATTCTAAACTGAGAAACCTCTTTGATTTGAGAGGGCCTGCAAAGAACCAGGATCCTGCTCTGCCCCTCACTGCTGAGTCCCCCTTTCTAGCCTCTGCCATTCCCCCCAGCTCATTCTAGGTCAGACCTGTTGTCCAGACAACTGCTTGGGATCTCTGGGTGGGTGGTAGGCCCTTATGATCTGCGGGTTGGGAGTAGACATGTGCGGATGCGTCGGCCCATGTTCTTAATCTCGCTGTGAGCTGACCAGGGCCACTGCTGTGTTGCAGGGCCGTCCAGGAAGGGGATGTTCTGTGTGTGCCAACAGTTGGGCAAGTAGAGATCCTGGAAGGAAGCCCAGAGAAACTGCCCAGGTATGCACCTGCCTCTTATCCTAACGCTGGGATTCCTAACCTGGGTGCAAGAGTTCTATGATCACCTCTACACAAGTGGAATAATTCTGTATATAAGAAACCTTTGTCGGGACGCCTGGGTGGCTCAGTTGGTTGGACGACTGCCTTCGGCTTAGGTCATGATCCCGGAGACCCGGGATCAAGTCCCGCATGAGGCTCCCAGCTCCACGGGGAGTCTGCTTCTCCCTCTGACCTTCTCCTCACTCATGCTCTCTCACTGCCTCTCTCTCAAATAAATAAGTAAAATCTTAAAAAAAAAAAAAAAAAGAGAAACCTTTGTTGTTGTGTACATTTAAAAAAAAAAAATCATTTATTTGACAGAGAGAGAGGGAGAGAGCACGAGCACAGGGGAGGGGCTGAGGGAGAGGGAGAAGCAGACTTCCTCACTGAGCAAGGAGCCTGATTTGGGGCTCTACCCCAGGACCCTGGGATCATGACCTGAGCTGAAGGCAGACACTTAACTCACTGAGTCCCCCCAGGTGCCCCTGTCATGTACTTTTTTCTAGAGAAAAGGTACATGCTTTCTTCAGGTTCTCAAATAGACACCGGACTGAAAAAAGATTAAGAACCACTGCCTGCTGCTTTCGGGAGGTGTTTATCCTCAAATAATTGGGTGGTCATAGGTAAAAGAAAGCATTAAGTAAGAAGTTTAAGGGCCTAGACCAACATGAGATTCCTTGCTTTTCATTCACAACCACAGGGTCGTTTGGGCCAGGTTTCAGACCACACCTCCTATATGCTCAACATAAGGAGACCCAGGCTTTGATTTCTGCCCTAATTAATGGTGTGTGCACATGCAGCTTTTCAATTCCATCTCCCAGAATAAGGGAGAGACAGATTGCTGCTGTCATTGAAAGGCTGCCTCTTTTCCCTTATTCTCAATAAAGAGTAGAAATTAAGCATAAGTGACCCAAGCACCCAAAACAAGGAGTCCAACCTTTCTCCCCCTGTAGATACTGATCACAGAGGTTCCATGTAAAATGGGAGGCAAAGAATTCAGAGACTGCTTTGGCTTTCTGTGAAGCAGGAGAATGCGTAGCCTGATACCCCAAGACTGATTTTCTGTAGCCATGTACTAGAAGGAGAACACAACTGATAGACATGCTAATCCGATGTTCACAGGGGATTTTAATGAGGTGGTGCCAGCCAGCCAGAAGGAACTGAGGTGTACGAGTTGGGATGCCCAAGGTCTCTGCCCTAGCAGCCTGGGTCCTCTGCCAGGAGAGATGCCTTGTATGGAGTGCCTGATTCATTCTTGGTCAACATTCAGAGCTCGGTTTATTCAGAGCTGTGATACCCATGCGAGGGCCTGGTAGTACCCTTTGTAACCCCATTTAATGCTCATGGCACCTCTTTGAGCTTTCCCAAATCTAATCTACAGCTAGGGCCTGGTAGAAAATGCCAAGCTGATGTGTATTAGTTACTTCCGTTTGTGTCTCCCATCTTAAATATAGCCAATATCTATGAGCTAGCTTTCTGTAGGAAAACTACAGAAGGCCCACCCTTTGTACTTCCAAAGGAAAGCAGGCACTGGGCCCTTCTGAGACAGACCAGCAAGCCTGTTCTGTTCCCGGGTCTCTGCTGTTCCAGCCCTGTAGAGACCTGCTTCCCTCCTCTGGGTGCTGAGCCCACAGTTCTTCCCATTGAACAGGTCCTGGGAAGCAGGATTGGGGTGGGCAGGTGGGTCCAAGGACAGACAGAGATGGGTGCTTTAGCCCTCCCCGCCAAACCTGGTAAGGGAAGCCTTTGCTGGGGAGTCCTGTGATCCCTGGACTGGAATTCCAGTGGCGGTGCTGTGGCCTCTGCAGGCTCTTCCACGGTTCTGCTCCCCCAGAGCAAGCCAGCAGGATCCAGCTCCACTGTCTCCCCTCTGTCTCTTGAGAACACAACCCAGCATTCCCCAATACTCAGATATGTTCAAGAGGTCTGATCCTTGTACTTACCGAGATGGTCCTACTGCTGTCCATGGAAGGGGAGACTTCCCCCTAGCCTCCCACAGTGTTGTTCCTCCTTGGATTCCACTGCTCACCATGTGCACTGTGACTCAGGATTGAGATGCCAGGTTCTAGAACTACCCACTGTTCATTTATACTGAATAACAGGAAGGCACAGGCTTCCTTATGTTCCACTTTTTATCACAATATCTACCTACCCTAATGACTGCCAGAGTTCATAGTACCAATCTAGTATGCTTCTCTCCCCTCCACCTGGAGTTATTCCCACGCACCCCACTTTGCTGCCAGAGTAAGCGGCTTTATGAATGAGACAATGTGAACAGAAGAATTTGCACGGACTGGAGCTTAAAGAGGCCCAAGTTAGAGTCTGGGTCAAGTCATTGCCTTTCCCCCTAGGATTAAAGAGGGGAGTCATTCATCGTTTCTTTTCTGGAAGATTGGGCTAGTAACTACTATCTGCTCCCCACTGTCTGCACCCTTCTTAGGCTGAGTGGCCCCAACTCACTCTGAGACTAGCCAGTGAATGCACAGCCATGGTTATGGCTGAGGGAACTTTCAAAATTACAGATGCCTGAGCCCTGCCCCAGACCTATTGGCGCAAAGTTAAGGTGAGGCTGGGGCCTAACTAACTGGCTCAGTCAGTAGAGCATGCAGCTCTTGAGCTCAGGGTCATAAGTTCAAGCCCCACACTGGGCATAGAGATTACTTTTTTAAAAATTGTGATCTCATTCATATGTTTAAAGTATACCGCTCAGTAGCTTTTACTATATTCATAAGGTTTTGCAACCAGTACCAGTATCTAAATCCAGAACATTTTCATCCCCCCCAAACCCCTTCCCATTAGCAGACCCTACCTACTGCCTCCTTCCCACAGCCTCAGCAAATACCAGTCTGTTGAATGGAATCATACAATATGTAGGAGATGTTGATGTTCCCAAGTTTCACAGATAATTCTAATGTGCAGCCAAAATGGAAAATCATTAGATGTCTTTAATAAGGAATCTGCAATTCGATTTTGTGGATTACTGGATAAGAGCAAGGGCCCCTTCCTGCTGAGGTTTTGGAAGGCTTTGTATGAATTGGGGGGGGGAAGACTGTGTTCTGAAGCCTTTGAAAATGGTCAGATGATCATTTGCTCAGTGCAGCTGTGGCTTCTCCCACTGGAACTGTAGGGGGGGCCATTTACCTGGAGAAACACCCCAAGGCTCTCTGATAGTTGTCATGAGGGATACGGGGGACAGCTCTCGCTCCTGCCCTCAAAATGTGCAGGAGCCTGCCAGGGAGATAAGAAGGACCACTGCTTGCTCTCCCTTACCCTCCCCTCCCCACCCCCTGCTGTTGTTTGTGCTGGGGCAGTTGTTTGTGTTGCTCTTGAGTTTGTCCCTGTGGTCTGCCTCTGTGCTGGAGACAGCCACCTTGTCCTTTTGGGAGGGACGTATGTGGACTCTGGATCTGCAGTTCATTGGGCTTCTTTTCTGCAGGTGGCGGGAAATGTTTTTTAAAGTGAAGAAAACTGTCGGCGAAGCTCCGGGTGGGCCGACCAGGGCCTACTTGGCGGACACGGCTCATACCTCCTTGTACCTGGTGAGGCCCTGGGGATGGGACTAGGCCTGGGAAAAGGGACAGAAATAGCTTCCAGTCACTAAAGCTTCCTCCCACCTTGCACAGGTGGGTTCTACCCTGAGCCCTGTTCCCAGTCTCACTTCAGGAGAATCCACTCCCTGGAATAGCCTGTCACCTCCGGGCCTGGAGACCTTGGTGACTGAGCTCTGTGCTGCCCTGAAACCTCGCCTCCAGCCCGGGTGAGTGAGGCTGCGGCCCCAGGGTGTGAGAGAAGCCTGCTCGGGACATCTCTGGAGGGGCAGTGGGCTGGACAAGCAGTCCCTAATGCGCTGGCCAGCATAGGGTCGGTGGTCCTCCCTCAGACCAGTATGCCCAGGCCGCTAGCCCACGTCCTTTCTGTAAGCAAATTCCTAGGCTCTTTCCTGGGGGTAACCTCCACCCTCCAGGGTTGGCTGTGGAAGCAGAATCTCCACCAGGGACAGCTGTCTTGGAGATCGCCCTTCCCCGCCGGGAGCCCACTAGCCACGCTGGCCTTCACCAAAGGACACAGCTCCTCATACCGCTGGCCTACGTGTAGACACAGACCCTGCCCTCCCTCCTCTCAATGTAGTCCAGACCAGACATGGTAGTCAAGGCTTTACTGAAGGCAGCGATGACAAAAGGGAACGGTCCAGCTGCTGGGTACGCTCCCTGCCTCTGCCAGAGCCCCACAGGTGGCCTGGGAGCTGCAGCCTCACCACGGGGCAGCAGCCCTGGAGGAGGAAGGGGCCTACAAGGAGAGAGAGTGCCTGCTTTCTCGATCCGAGGGTCCCTCTGTTACTGAGGGCTCTCAGTTTGAGCAGAATAGAAAAGACAAGTGTCTGTTCTCTGGTTGCAGAGGTGCTCTGTTGACGGGAACCAGCAGTGTCCTTCTCCGGGGCCCCCCGGGCAGTGGGAAAACCACAGCTGTCACCGCAGCCTGTAGCCGCCTCGGGCTCCACCTGCTGAAGGTGAGGGTACCTGGGGGGTTGAACCCCAAGTACACCTCCCGGCCCGGAGTTTCCCTCTTCCCTCCCCCTTCTGGCTACCAGCCTGGCCCCAGGACCTGAGCAGGTTAGACATATTCCCATAATTCTCCGCTACTGAGAGATACTTTCAAAAAGGAAGGGGTTTGAAGATTGTGATGGGAGGTCCAGGGACTGAGGTCAGGGTAAAGAAGAGGTACCACTTGGCCAGTGTTACTGCTCCCCCGTCTCTGCCCTCTAAAAAAAGATCTTCCATCTCTTCTTGTGGCTCCTGTCCCTGCCCTTTCTGCCTCCATCACGCCTGCCCTTTGCTCACAGGCCACCTCGTCCCCAGGTGCCCTGCTCTAGCCTCTGCGCAGACAGCAGTGGGGCGGTGGAGACGAAGCTGCAGGCCGCCTTCTCCCGGGCCCGGCGCTGCCGGCCTGCGGTTCTGTTGCTGACAGCCGTGGACCTCCTGGGCCGGGACCGTGACGGGCTAGGGGAGGACACCCGTGTGGTGGCCACACTGCGTCACCTCCTCCTCGATGAGGATCCCCTCACCAGGTATTGTGCAGAGCTGGGTCTGTAAAGGGTGGGGCCCAGCCCCCCCCCCACCCCTTCAGCCTGTTGTCCTCTCTTCCTCAGTGGCTTCTCAGACCTCTCGCCCATTTGGCTGTCCTCCCGACAGTCCTGAGCTGAGGGGCTTGGGGTATCCAGAGGGAGGGGATGATGTGGTCCCTAGTATTTCATGGGGAGCACCACGTTAGAGAAAAAGCACAGCATCTCCCCTCAGTGAGATCCCTGTGTGTGGGGGGGGTCACAGGTCTCCCTCTCAGGGTGTGCCCATGGAGCCCCTGCAGGAAGCTTTGGGGTGCTCAGCTCCCTCTCCCACCCCAGCACCCACCCAGCTCCCTGCCCCACTGCACCAGCCTCACGACAAGACAGCCCTCAGGGGCCACCAGCCACACTGGCCCTCAGCGCCAGCTCTGTGTCTGCAGCCGCCCGCCCCTGCTGGTCGTGGCCACCACGAGCCAGGCCCAGGACCTGCCCGCCGATGTGCAGACGGCGTTTCCTCACGAGTTGGAGGTGCCCGTGTTGTCAGAGGGGCAGCGGCTCAGTGTCCTGCGGGCCCTCACCGCCCACCTCCCCCTGGGCCAAGAGGTGAACCTGGCGCAGCTGGCACGGCGGTGTGCGGTGAGTACCCTGAAGAGGCGCACACCGCCACCCCCCAGTCCCGCTGCCCTGCCTCTGCGGGCTTCAGCCCTGGGCGTCTGTTCCTACTGGAGGGCCGGCTTCTGAGGGCTCCTGCTTGCTGTGCCCAGCTCACGTGCCCTCTCCTGTGCTTCCCCAGGGCTTCGTGGTAGGGGATCTCTATGCCCTTTTGGCCCACAGCAGCCGGGCAGCCTGCGCCAGGATCAAGAACTCGTGGTGAGGAAACTGGGAGGGAAAGGAGGCAAGAGGAAATATGGAGGAGGAGGGTGGGAGTTGGGGAAGGGGGAGGAGGACCATGTTGGGGAGGATGCTTCTGGTCAGCTCCTCCAGAGGTCCTCCTGGGTTTCTCTGCAGCTCGGCAGGTGGCTTGACTGAGGAGGACGAGGGGGAGCTGTGTGCTGCTGGCTTTCCTCTCCTGGCTGAGGATTTCGGGCAGGCACTGGAGCAGCTGCAGACAGCTCATTCCCAGGCCATTGGAGCCCCCAAGGTAGAGACTCCAGGTCCTCGGAGGTAGGACAGGAGTTCTCTCCACTATCCTGCCCCCAACCACACACTTTCCATCTCCTAGATCCCCTCGGTGTCCTGGCATGATGTGGGCGGGCTGCAGGAGGTGAAAAAGGAGATTCTGGAGACCATTCAGCTCCCTCTAGAGCACCCCGAGCTGCTGAGCCTGGGCCTCAGGCGCTCAGGCCTTCTGCTCCATGGTCCCCCTGGCACGGGCAAGACCCTCCTGGCCAAGGCAGTAGCCACTGAATGCTGCCTTACCTTCCTCAGGTGGCGAGGGGGTGTGGAAGGGGTGGTGGGTGGACTGGGAGCTTCCAGAGGCTGGGGAGCCGGAGGGGGGTGCTGGCTGGGAGGTCAGTTGTGTGTTTACGCATCTGACGAGTCTCATCCTCTCCCTCAGCGTGAAGGGGCCGGAGCTCATCAACATGTATGTGGGTCAGAGTGAGGAGAATGTTCGAGAAGGTGAGCGAGGAGGGGCCAGGCTTCTAGCTCTTCCCAAACCCTAATGGCCCTTGTGGCCCCCTGACCCTCCAGCAGCTCCTGGTCTTTGCACCACCTCATGGTCCTTTCTACAAGAGGACCTGCCCAGGGTGGCCTAGCACCTGGAGTGACAAATTGTCACTCCTGGCTCCCCTCCTCCATCGCCTGACTTCAGACCCCCCTGAGCTTTCCCCTCCTGTGGGTCCCTTTCTCTCCTCAGTGTTTGCCAGGGCCAGGGCTGCAGCTCCGTGCATTATCTTCTTCGATGAGCTGGACTCCCTGGCCCCGAGTCGGGGGCGAAGCGGAGACTCTGGAGGTGTGATGGACAGGTGGGGGTCTCAGCCAGCTTGCAGTCTGGGGTCTAAGGCGGAGGGACGGGAGACAGGTTGCGGCAGTCTTTACAGAGCCCAGAGCTCGCCGGCCATTCCAGTTCCGAAATAGTATAACAGAGAAGAGGGGGCCGTGGAGTCGGGTAGGGGACACTGAGAACAGGGGGCCTGCATGGAGAGGCACACAGGACCCAGCCGTGCCGGTGGCCCCTCGGGGAAGGCCTGGTGATGAGGGGCCCCACAGGCAGGGCAGAGGCTGGGGAAGGGCCAAGGACACTCTGGCTCCAAGTCCTCACTTGCAGGGTGGTGTCTCAGCTCCTGGCCGAGCTGGATGGGCTTCACAGCACTCAGGATGTGTTTGTGATCGGAGCCACCAACAGACCAGACCTCCTGGACCCTGCCCTTCTGCGGCCCGGCAGGTGTGCACCCTGAACTGCTCACCTCAGCCACGCCCACCTGGGCCTGGCCCCTGAGCCCCAGCCTGTGCCCCCCCCCACCCTGGCGCTGGGCTCCCCGACACTCATGCCTGCCCGTTCCCTACAGATTTGACAAGCTGGTGTTCGTGGGAGTGAGCGAGGACCGTGCCTCCCAGCTCCGTGTTCTAAGTGCCATCACACGCAAGTATGCCCCGCTAGCGGGAGAGTTAGGGGCCTTGGGCCTTGGGATGGTTAGGGGATAAAGGCAACGTGCAGAATAAGCTGGTCCGGGATGCCTTTTGACAGACTCAACCATTTCTTTCCTCTGTTGGCACAACAGATTCAAGCTAGAACCTTCCGTGAGCTTGGTGAATGTGCTGGATCGCTGCCCTCCCCAACTGACGGGGGCAGACCTCTACTCCCTCTGTTCTGATGCCATGACAGCCGCCCTCAAACGCAGGGTCCGGGACCTGGAAGAAGGTGAGCCGTTTGCCAGCCCCAGAGGTCGACCAAAAAGCTAATGGGATCCAGGCCTGCTCCTGGATTTCAGAGGAGGGACTACTGACATCTGGGGGCTCTGGGCAAGAAGGGGCCCACCCCTAGGCTCTGCCCTCCTCGGACCCAGACCACAGGCTGTTTCCCCCACGCCTCCCCCTACCAGGGCTGGAGGCCGGGAGCTCGGCACTGCTCCTCACCATGGAGGACCTGATGCAGGCCGCCGCCCGGCTGCAGCCGTCGGTCAGCGAGCAAGAACTGCTCAGGTACAAGCGCAGCCAGCACAAGTTTGCCGCCTGCTAGGAGCCTCCTGCCGTCCGGCCCCCGCCCGCGAGGGCCGAAGGTGCTAGGTAACCCCGCAGACTCCGGAGAGAGCAAAAGGCTACTTCTCCGCCTGCTGCTGTCGCACACAAAGGCTGCCTACCTCCAGGTAGACGCCCTCGGAGCTGGAGCCGAGCAGACCCACAAGCGCTCAAAGGGCATCACCCCCGCCCCCCTACCGGTTTGTCCTTCCAGGCCAGCTCCAGCTCCAGCTCCAAGACTAAAGACCCCCTGCTCAGGAGGAGGAGCTTGGGCCTGGATGGAGCGCTGGGGTTGGGCCCCAGAGGGAGCCCAGTCTTGGCTGAAAAATAAAGTCTATGCTGCCCTCTGCTGGTTGTGCTCTGGTGCGCGGAAGAGCAAGCTTGTGGAAGGAGTAAGGCCAAGAGAGGGCACCTCCAGGAGCTGGAGCCTTCTGACCCAAACACAAGGCGTGCAGAAAACGAAAAAGGCACAGACTGTATTGCTCACGCTTCCATTTGCCCAAATCTGTACACCTACAGCAGCAGTCTGGCCCTCCCCACACCCCAGGATCTGTGCTGGGGGCCACCCTCGGTATGGGACCCCTCGTCCCCACCTCCCCAGCCAGATCGGGCAGGGCCTGGGCAGAGGGTTGTAGGAGCTGAGGCCATGCTCAGCGCTCAGTCTGTCCTCTTGAGCACGTGGATGAAATAGCAAGGAATGTAGGCCTGGCCCGGCTTGTAAGGCCTGAAGTCACCCAGGACGCTGTGCTGGCACTTGCCCCCGAAGGCTCCTCGGAGCAACTCCGTGAAGGAAGCCAAACAGTGTGGGTAGTAGGAGAGCCGGAACTTACTGCAACAGAGCCCCCAGGCAGCTGTTAAGACTGGCAGCCTCAGCACCATCCCACCCCCCTCCCCCAGCGAGCCCAGGGGCTACCTCAAGCCAGGGGAACCATCCTGGCCAGCCCCTGGCACCTGCACGGTATAGTCCAGGGTCACCATTTGGGCCTTGTTGTTCACAGTCAGCACGGACGTCGTGATGTCCTTGGTCAGGTCACTCTGTAGATGGTGGGACAGGCTACATTAGCCTCTGCAACCACTGGGGGACCTGGACCCTGGGATGCCATCCCTTCCTTCCGGGCCTCCCACCCTCGGGGACCCCCACCTTATAATAGATGTTCTTTCCTGGGGGTGCACAGCCTGTGCTGAGGATGTGGTCGTAGTTGCGATGGTCAATGACCAGCAGGCCCCCAGAACGCACCATGCTCGCGATGTTCTTCAGCGCCAGCCGGTGCTCGCTCTGGTCTCCTGAGCTCAGGGCAGGGGCAGAGAGGCTGCGTCTGAGAGCCCTGGGGTCCAGTCTCCCTCCCGTCTTCCTCCTCCTCCCTGGGGATACCCATGCCAAGGCAGAGCGAAGCAGAAAACAGGAGAGCAGGCACCCAGGGGGTCTATGGAAAGAGAGAGCTCAAAGCAGGGGCCAGGATCCAGGCCACACCCATCTCACCTTTGCAGTCTGGCAGGTGGGCAAAACTGTTTCCAAGGCAGATGACTGCATCGAAGCCACCCCCTGGTGGCTGGGGCACATCTTTGTCCAAGGTCATCCAGTTGGCTTCTTCAATGACTGGGACCAGGAAGGGGAAGAGGGATCAGGGTGGCCATATGGCCCCAGCAGTAACCACCTCCACCAAGTGCAGCCCTGCCTCAGTTTCTCCTTCAAGACACATGGGATTCCCTATCCAGTTGGGGGAGTGGGTCATTATGGAAATGGAGGGTGAAGGGGATGAGGAGTCGAAGGGGGAGGAAGGAAGGGGGAGGAAGCTGTGATTGGGAAGAATGGCTCTGCGCTTCCCGGTTTTTATCTGGGAGAAGGGAGAAGACCCTACAAACTAGCCCCTCGTTACCAGATACCTCATTCCGATGCCTGAGCCTCCCTTTCCCCGGAAATGAAAGTAATTTTGCTGTCCCCTTAAGGAAATCAACCACTCCAGCCACAGGAGCTAAAGGAGCCCAGGGCAGAAAGTACCGCACCCTGGGGTGCTGGGCAGGGAGGGACCGACTGGACCTGCGTACCCCACTTGTCGAAGGCTGGCTCATGCCTCCGGTTCCAGCGCTCTTTAAGCGCATACTTCAGCATCTTGTCACTGGCATCTACACTGGTCACGCTGAAGCCTTCTTCCACCAGCATGATGGAGTCCACCCTGTGCAGGGCCGGAGGGGAGAGGCAGAGAGGGGTAGTCAGGGTGCCTGGGAAGGCAAGGAGGAGACCCTATGCTGGACACTTCCATCTCCTCCACTCGTCTTCCACTCCTCTTCTTCGTCTCCCCAGGCCCTCTCCACCTACCTCCAATGAGGTTCTTCACATCTGTGCGTTATCACCAGGTAGCAACTTTCCTGTTTTGTTTTTTTAGCACCCATTCAGAGCCAGGCACCCTATCAGTGTGCACTAATTCTCCTGGCCACCCTGTGAGGTAGCTGGTGTTAGCCCCACTCGAGAGATGGGGCAAACTGAGGACCCGTGCCTGGGGAGGTAGTACAGCCTGGGGGTTTGGAGCATAGGCCAGACCCGGACCCACCCAGGTCTGAATCTCCTCTCTACTAGGTAGAGGGCCTTCACTCCTCTGAGGCAGGTTTCTGACCACTGTAAACGGGACAGCATTCCCTAGCTCATGAGGTTTTGTGAGGACCTTAAACGTGGACGTGTGGACAACTCCTGGCACAGCGCGTGGCACGGGCAAATATTGAACGAATGTTAACTGTTAACACTGCCCAAGGCCATCCCTGGGGAGCCGTGCCAGAGACAGCACCCGTGAGAGCTTCCGCGGGTCTAGCTCCAAAGCCCGGCCGCCGCGTCGCCCCGAGGCGCCCAGCAGTCCCCACCCTTTGGTGGCCACACCCCCCTCGCACCCTGGGTGCCCCCCCGCCCCGCCTCTAGCCCGCTCTACCCCGCCGCCCGCCCCCGGCCGGCTGCGGGTCGCGGGAGGAGGCTGCCGGACGAACCTGGCCGAGGTCCCCCCGCCGTCCCCCGCCGACCTCCGCCGCCCCCCGCCCCGGCTCACCCGGTGCCGCAGGCCACGTCGAGCACCCGCTGGCAGCCGTGCTGGCGCAGCAGCCCGAGCAGCCAGGCCTTGTACTCGGCCGTGCGGCTGCGGGTGTCCCCGATGTAGAGCTGCCACACGCGCGCCGCCTCTCCGTCCGCGTATTGGTCCGGGAGCCCTTCGGCCGCCACCCCCAGGGAGCGGGTACGGTACACGCTGTCCACCATCCTGCGGCGCGCCTGGCCGGGCGCCGCTCCGCCTTTATATAGTCCGGCCCTGCCCGAGGCCGGCCGCCCCACCTGCCCAATGGCAGGTGAGCACGGGGACACGCCCCTGCTGGGCCTGCCGCCCCCGGGAGGGCACCACCCCGCGAGGCGAACCAGCCCTTCTCGCCTGCGGGCAGATCCCGTCCCCTGGGCGACCCCTTGGCGGGAAAGGGCCCGCCCAGCCCCACCCCCTTTAAGCCGGGCCTTTGGAGCACTCGGGAGGGGCCAGCAGAGGGGGCAGCGGTGAGATCGCCCACTCCACCGCCACCTAAACTGGGTAGAGAGGAAAGAGAACTTGCCGGTCCACACCGAGTTCAGCGCCTGGGATTGGACCGTTCCCGGCGAAGGTAGCTATTAGCATATCTAAAGAAGGACTGTCCGCTGAAGGAGGCCCGGGTCAGCCTGGAAGGGGAGGAATAGGGAATATGTGGGGATAATGCTAGTCCCGCCACCCAAGTCCAGGAGCAGTTCTGGCCCAGCGAGTCATGGTCCCCCTGGAGGCAGATGCTCCTCTGCGGTAGAGGTCACGCTTAAGCTTTCCCCTGAGTCGGCTAAGGCGGGGTCGGCCCTTTCCTTCCAATTCTTCACTGACTGGCACGCTTCTAAGCACAATTTGCTCTTTGAGGCCCCTGTTTGAAACCCAGCATCACCACAAAAAAAATTTTTTTTTAAATAATGATAATAAACATAAAAATAAAAATCTTAATATTTTTCTTAAAGATTTTATTTTAAAGTAATCTCTGCACCAAACATGGGGGTGAAAGTCACAATCCTGAGATCAAGAGTAGCATGCTTGGGGTGCCTGGGTGACTCAGTGGGTTAAAGCGTCTGCCTTCGGCTGGGGTCATGATCTCAGGGTCCTGGGATGGAGCCCCGCATCTGCTCTCTGCTCAGCAGGGAGCCTGCTTCCTCCTCTCTCTCTCTCTGCCTGCCTCTCTGCCTACTTGTGATCTCTGTCAAATAAATAAATAAAATCTTAAAAAAAAAAAAAAAAAAAAGAATAGCATGCTTTACTGTGACTGAGCCAGCCAGGTGCCCCTAAAAGTCTGTTATTTTTAAAAAATTTTAGATGGGGGGAGGGGCAGAGGGAGAGGGAGAATCTCTAGGAAGTTCCCTGTTCGGTCCAAAGCTAGACACTGGCTCCATCTCACAACCCCTGAGATCATGTCCCCAGCCAAAATCATGAGTCCGGCTCTTAGCCGACTGAGCCACCCAGGTACCCCTAAAAGTTTTGATTTTTTGTGTGTTTGTTTTAAGATTTTATCTATTCACTTATTTTAGAGAGTGAGAGCCTGCCAGAGTGCAGGGAGGGGGCAGAGGGCTGAGCAGACTTGCACTGAGCATAAAGCCCCACCTGCGGCTTGGGCTGTCAGGACCCTGAGATCAAGAGTTGGCCCGATGAGGGACGCCTGGGTGGCTCAGTCCGTTAAGCTGCTGCCCTCGACTCAGGCAGGGAGCCTGCTTCTCTCTCTGCCTCTGCCTGCTTGTGCAAGCTCTCCCTCTCTGACAAATAATAAAATCTTAAAAAAAAAAAAAAGAAAAAAGAGAGAGAGAGATCACCACTGAACCAACTGAGCCAGCCAGGTGCCCCTAGAAGTTTTAATTTTGTAAACACTATCTGCTTTTGATAGAGGTACCCACAGGATGGGAAGTCCAGGGTTAGGGGTGGTACCCTTGCTGTTAACAGTGCTTACTGTCACTTCATAAATTGGCCATTTGGCCTGGTTGGTGCACATCTACCCTTCTCCCCGAAGCAGATCTCTTTCTAGGACAAGACCCTAAACTCAGATGGATTCAGCAATATGATGCCCCCAGTGAAGCCCAAGACAGCAAGAACAGCCTTCCCCACTATCTTTGCTGGGCTTCGGAAAGAGCTAGGTATGGAATTTAGAATGAAGGAGGCTCCCCTATGCTCACCCTTTCATTATCTGTAGAATCTGGGAGCTAGAGGAACCCCAAAGATTATATAATCATTCTTTAAAAAAAAAAAGATTTTATTTATTTATTTGACAAAGAGAGAGAGATCACAAGTAGGCAGAGAGGCAGGCAGAGAGAGAGGAGGGGAAGCAGGCTCCATTCCAGGACCCTGGGATCATGACCTGTTCTGAAAGCAGAGGCTTCAACCCACTGAGCCACCCAGGTGCCCCTGTATAACATTTTTTTTGTGATTGGTTTGCAGCCTTTAGAGGCTAAAGGCCATACTCTCCATTCTGATAAGGAATTGTATTTAAATAGTCGTCTTTTATTTAAATATTGATGCTTACAATTTTTTTTAATTTTTAAATTTTTTATAAACATATAATGTATTTTTATCCCCAGGGGTACATGTCTGTGAATCGCCAGGTTTACACACTTCACAGCACTAACCATAGCACATACCCTCCCCAATGTCCATTACCCCACCCCCCTTTCCCGACCCCCCTCCCCCCGGCAACCCTCAGTTTGTTTTGTGAGATTGAGTCACTTATGGTTTGTCTCCCTCCCGATCCCATCTTGTTTCTTTTCTTCTTTTCCTACCCTCCCCCAACTCTCCACGTTGCATCTCCACTTCCTCATATCAGGGAGATCATATGATAGTTGTCTTTCTCCGATTGACTTATTTTACTAAGCATGATACTCTCTAGTTCCATCCACATTGTTGCAAATGGCAAGATTTCATTTCTTTTGATGGCTGCATAGTATTCCATTATGTATATATACCACATCTTCTGTATCCAATCATCTGTTGATGGACATCTAGGTTCTTTCCATAGTTTGGCTATTGTCGACATTGCTGCTATAAACAGATGCTTACAATTTTTAAGTAACATATAATTTTACCCACACAGCCATAATATTATTTTTTTTTATTTTATTTTTTATAAAGATTTTTTTTTTTTTTTTTACAGAGAGACACAGCGAGAGAGGGAACACGGCAGGGGGAGTGAGAGAGAGGGAGAAGCAGGCTTCCCACCGAGCAGAGAGCCCAATGTAGACCCCAGGACCCTGGGATCATGACCTGGGCCGAAGACAGACGCTTACGACTGAACCACCCAGGTGCCCTATAGTATGATTTTTTAAAACAATATGAATACTAGTGAATTTGGATTAAAAAAAAAAAGGTTTTGAGTAGCTTTTAAGTATACTTTCCAATTTTGTTTGTTTTCTTAAGATTTTATTTATTTGACAGAGAGAGACACACAGAGACAGAAAACACAAGCAGGGGGAGTGGGAGAGGGAGAAGCAGGCTTCCTATGGAGCAGGGAGCCTGATGTGGGGCTCAATCCCAGGACCCTGGGATCATAACCTGAGCCAAAGGCAGACGCTTAACAATGACTGAGCCACCCAGGCACCCCATCCATTTGAAAGAAAAGATATTTGTTCTAAAGTTAATATTTGCTTTCTCATCCAGAGGCATTAAAAAATGTCAACATCGTAAGACACATGACATTTCATGTACCTTTTTTCTTTCTTAACTTTTAACCATCAAAACCATGTTTTCTTCTCCTGACCTTAAATTATCGGGCCTTAATCATGCTTTCAATGACTACATTGAGTAGATGTGACTTGTTTAGTCATTCCCCAAATCCTGAACATTTAAAATTTTTCAAGAGCGTGAACACTTGGATAATTACAATCAAATCATTTTCCAAATGGAATTTTTCTATTAATCAATACTGTTACCCAAAACAAATGTTTGTTTCCACTCTTCCCTACATGAAGATGTTATTCCTTGATATTTTACAAGGTAGAAAATTTTATCTAAGTGTTGTAATCTTTAATTGCCACCAAAACAGACCAAATAATTGCAGTCCTGCACCCCTAAATTGTCATGCCCCCCGTGCACTGATGCATACTGCAACTGCCTCTCGTTCTACCTGTTAGTTCAGCGAATTTTAGAGAAACTAAATGTGAGGCGTTGGGCTGCGGAAGAGACAATCACGGACTCTAAATCGATTTATGGTTTGACTTAACTGAAAATAAGAATAGAGGGTATTTTTAAAAATTAATTAATTAATTTGGCAGACAGAGATCACAGGTAGGCAGAGAGGCAGGCAGAGAAGAAAGCAGGGTCCTCACCAAGCAGAGAGCCTGATGCAGGGCTCAATGCAGGCCTCAATCCCAGGACCCTGGGATCATGACCTGAGCCGAAGGCAGAGGCTTTAACCCACGGAGCCACCCAGGTGCCCCAAGAATAGAGGGTATTTTTAAAAATGCAGTGCTACCCTGGATTAGTTGAGAAGAGTAAATTCTTCATCCCAAAATGTGTGATGTTTGCCAAAAAACCTTAGCTTGGGACTATGGCTGGAGCTGGACCAACTCCCAGGCTATTCCAACTTGAGGACACGTTAAAATCCTAGAATTGTGAAGTATGTACATACAGTAACTACAAGTGAAGGACATCCTGTTTTTGTTTAGATTCAGACGAGGTAGAAATTTTTCAGAGGATGGATGCCAGTTTCTAAACTCCAGTCCAAAGCTGCTGGAAGGCACA
This sequence comes from Mellivora capensis, assembly GCA_004024625.1. Classification (NCBI taxonomy): domain Eukaryota; kingdom Metazoa; phylum Chordata; class Mammalia; order Carnivora; family Mustelidae; genus Mellivora; species Mellivora capensis. The sequence goes on along the minus strand of PISX010005057.1, from coordinate 13,358 downwards.
CTGGGACACTGGGGGAGGGAGGGAAGTCACCCACCCACATGGACTCTGCTAACAGATAGATCACGATGGATTCCTCTTTGGACTTTTTAATATATCATATAAGACCTAATTTGCTTTAATAAAGTCCTGTTAAGTGAGTGTAAAATTGGTCCCTACATTGGTGGATTGCCACACTAATGAAAGGTCACTCCTTTACCATTAAACTTAGTACACCTGCAAGGATTCCACCAATGTTTGAGAGGTTTTCTTTGAGCATTTCATGCTTTGTTATAAGCAATTTTAAGGTGTGCTAAAGTCCAATAAGACCTCTTCTTTGGTGGTGTAAGATTGGTGTAAACCAATCTGCTCACTGAGCTCTTCTTCCACATAAAAATGACACACTTGAGAGAAGGAGATGTGATGATGAGATCACAAGTAGGCAGAGAGAGAGGAAGGGAAGCAGACTCCCCGATGAGCAGAGAAGCCCGATTCGGGGCTCGATCCCAGGACCCTGGGACCACAACTCGAGCCGAAGGAAGGCAGAGGCCCCAACCCACTGAGCCACCCAGGCGCCCCAGCTGACACATTTTTAACTTCTGATTTTTCACCCTCCCGAAAACTTGGAAGACTACCCAGTGGGAGGAAGGAAGATTTTCTCCTCGCCCAGCAACAGCCCAGCCCAGCCCATAAGAAACTGCCATAATTCACCCAACGAGGAGCCATCATCACCCTGAGCTCCTGCTTTCCTCCAAGGGGCTTTTGTTCAGAGCAGCTCCTTCCAACTTCCTCCTTTCTCTCCATAGAGTAAAGTTCCTCTACTTTGTGTGGTTTGCCATAGCCCGCATGTCTCAGATTGCAATTCTTCCACAATTTCCAAATAAACTCATTTTGCTGTATAAAAAAAAAAAAAAAAAGACACACTAGGGGCACCTGGATGGCTCAGAGGGTTAAGCCTCTGCCTTCAGCTCGGGTCATAGTCTCAGGGTCCTGGGATTGAGCCCGGCATCAGCCGAGCTCTCTGCTCGGCAGGGAGCCTGCTTCCTCCTCTCTCTCTCTCTGTCTCTCTGCCTACTTGTGATCTCTGTCTGTCAAATAAATAAATAAAGTCTTTAAAAAATTGTTTTAAAAAAAATGACACACTATTTGAGCCCTGGTAACAGGCTAAGTAAGCATTGCTTATTGAAACACTTAGCACATGCCATTCTGTCTTGATGCGATGAATGGTAAAATACCAAGACCACTTCAGTGAGTAATTCCTAACAAAATAAAAATTTGGCTTTTTGAGTGTTTTATTTATTTGTTTTTAAAGTTGGCTCCATGCTGGGCATGGAGCCCAACATGGGGCTTGAACTCATGACCCTGAGATCAAGACCTGAGCTGAGATCAAGAGTCAGAGCCTTAACCAACTGAGCCACCTGGGTGCCCCCTTTTTTGTTTCTCTCCTTTTTGAACAGAGAATCTTTTACATATTTATATATATTTAGGGGTGGTGGTGGTGATAGATGTTGCCATCCCTGGAACTGGTAATGAGCTCAGCCTGCTTCTCTCCCTTCTCGATGTGCAGCAACACCTCCTTATAAAGAATCACAATCATTTTCACAGAAGTTTAAGTTCTGTTGGCTGGGACAAGCTTAGTAGATGGAGAATACAATTTTAAAGAATGAATTAAAGAATGAATAAATTAGGGTTCCTCTTCAAAAAACTGTAAACAGGAGCCAGCCCTTGAGGGTCCCCTGGCGGGCTCAGTCAGCAGAGCAGACGACTCCTGACCTTGGGATGGTAAGTTCGATCTCCACATTGGGTGCAGAGATTACTTAAAAAAAAAAAAAAAAAAGCCAGCCCTTGAGAGCAGCATGAGGGTCAAGCTGGCTTTCAGTTATGTAACTGTAAACTCTGAAAAGGGAGAAAGGTTTGAAAGTTACCTTCCTCGGGGCACCTGGGTGGCTCAGTCGTTAAGTGTCTGCCTTTGGCTCAGGTCATGATCCCGGGGTTCTGGGATCGAGCCCCACTTTGGGCTCCCCACTCAGCAGGAAACCTGCTTTTCCCTCTCACTCCCCCTGCCGTGTTCCCTCTCTCACTATGTCTCTCTGTCAAATAAATAAAATCTTAGAAAAAGAAAAAAAAGAAAGTTATCTCCCTCCTAATTGTATTCTCCACATTGAACTCTGAAGACTGTAGCTGCCTGCCTTCTAGAAGAGAGCCATGTGAGGGGGTTTAGTGCCCAAGCCAGCCCACAGCTGCAGGGCACTCTGGCTCTGTGGCTCTCTCCCAGGACACTGAAGCCAGTCCACCAGGGGCTCATAACCTGCTTGGGCCACTTACAGAATGCGACCTTAGGAAAGTTACTTAACCTTTCTGTGCTTCATTCATTCAGCAGCTACTTACTAAGGCTACTCTGTGCCAGGTACTAGACTAAGTGCTGGGGATAGAACAGTGAACAAAACAGACAAAAGTCCCTGTTCTTTCTGTGGTGGGAGAGGCGTCTGCGGGGAGGGGGCACTGGTAATCATGTCTTTCAGGAGCTGGGTGCTGGTGATTCGGGCGTTCAGTTTGTAAAAAACTAGTGAGCTGTATACTTAGGTACACTTTCCTGTATGTGCTTTACCTCAGTAGTTTTTAGGAATCTCCGGGCTTCAGGCCATAGCTATGGTAAATCAGTACGTAAAGCACAGAGAGCTGGGCTGATCGCAGGGTCCACACTCAAAACCCACCTGCTATTCTTGCCACAAAACTCCTTAGAACAAAATGGGCCATCAGGGGACGCTCAAGAGGGATTCGGCAGCCTCTGCTGTTAGGCAAAGCCTACAGAGCCTTCCTCTCAACCAGTTAGGAGGACTGTGCATCTGTCCCAAAAAAACAGGCTTTAAGACCAAAAAAAAAGGGGGGGGGCACCTGGGTGGCTCAGTTGGTTAAGCAGCTGCCTTCGGCTCAGGTCATGATCCGAGTCCTGGGACCAAGCCTCACATCGGGCTCCCTGCTTGGGGAGAGTCTGCTTCTCCCTCTCCCACTCCCCCTGCTTGTGTTCCCTCTCTTGTTGTCTCTCTGTCAAATAAATAAAATCTTTAAAAAAGTAGAAGAGGCATTTTGCTCTTACTTGTGAACTCAGGGGCTGCAAGGCCACTGGGGACATGTGGCCAGCTGTGTGCTTCACAAAGATTCCGGATCTGAGGGGCTGCCATTCTTATTGCAAATAGCATGGGTTTGCCAATTTATTATTATGTTCTGGCAGCCAAGTGTCTTATCCTCATAAGATTTATATTAAATAGGGGTGCCTGAGTGGCTCAGTGGGTTAAAGCCTCTGCCTTCGGCTCAGGTCATGATCCCAGGGTCCTGGGATCGAGCCCCGCATCGGGCTTTCTGCTCGGCGGGGAGCCTGCTTCCTCCTCTCTCTCTGCCTGCTTGTGATCTCTGTCAAATAAATAAAAAAAAATTAAAAAAAAGATTTATATTAAATAAATGAGTTTCTAACGATGGAACACAGATGGAAGTCAAAGGTGTGAAGAGCATGGTCTTCTAACTCACAATAAAGATACTGCCTGGGAATCACATCCAGAAACAAGTTAATAGAGGAAACTGCTTTCTAGAAATTGCCCTTTAAAATGAATACAGAGGAAGGCCTGGGTGGCTCAGTTGGTTAAGCTTTCCACTCAGATCATGATCTCGGGGCTGCAGGATTGAGCCCCTCGTTGGGCTCCGCACCGGGAGAGGGGCCTGCTCAGGATTCTCTCTTTCCCACTCTAAAAATAAACTAAAAAATAAATAAAATGAACACAAAGTCCCTGGGCAGCTGCCCCTGACACTTCACTCCCAGAAACCAGCTTTCTAGTTGGTTCATCAGCCTTTGCGGTTCTGGATGATGGAAGTTCCTGGCACAGACTGATCCTCTCTGGAGTCCTGACTGACTGTGCCTCTGAGAACAAGACCCTGACATTGACTTCATGGAGGTCCTGCTGCCCCCTCTTTGCACAACACCCTGTGCTCCTCCTGCTGGAGTGGGTTCCAGCTGGCCTCTTTTTTTTTTTTTTTTTTTTTTTTAAGAATTTCATTTATTTATTCGACAGACAGAGATCACAAGTAGGCAGAGAGGCAGGCAGGGAGAGAGAGGAGGAAGCAGGCTCCCCGCAGAGCAGAGAGCCCGACGTGGGGCTCGACCCCAGGACCCTGGGATCATGACCTGAGCCGAAAGCAGAAGCTTTAACCCACTGAGCCACCCAGGTGCCCCTAGCTGGCCTCATCTTAACAGCTGTGTTAGACAAGCAGGTCCCTAAGCCACCAAATCTGAGATGGGCCCAGATATCTGTTTAACAGGCATTCCATGTGACACTCATGTTCAAGTGAGTTTAAGAAACCCTGTTCTAACAGGATTTCCAATAAGGGGACTAAAATCTGGTCAACCTGAGCTCAGCCAGACCTCTCCCTCACCTCATGGAGACAGGGTGTGGGAGAACAGGAGGCAGTAGGCAGGTTTGGAAAGGTCTGGATGTGCAGTGGGGAGAGGAAAAGAAAAACCTGGGGAGCTGGATATCGCCTCTGGCTCTTCGAGTCTGGACCAGGGAGGTGGCTGCCTGCTGGGGTAGGTGGGTGGAAAGCTAGTGTGTGTGCAACACACTCGGCCCTTTGGAGGGTAGGGAGAGGAAGGTGCTATCCACAGCAACCACAGGTCAAAGAGCAAAGCAGTCACAGCACCGTCTGCCCTCTGGTCTGGGACTGGGCCTGGATTGGGCCACTGGGCCTACACCCCAGCAAAGGGATAGGTCTTTGTCCTATCCTACTTTAGGGACTAGTGAAGCTCTGGGTATGGACATAAGCCAGGCACTCAAGTGCAGTGTGTTAGAGACAGAATAGGGGTATCAGAGACTAGCCACGAAATCCTACAGCCCAGGGGGCTGCAAACAGTTCCCCAGCCCTGAGCATGAGCCCCCAGAGTCCAGGGCAGGACCTGAGTCTCTGACTGGAATCTCACTGCCCACAGAGCCTTCAACAGGGGCAGCACCCATCCTAGATGGGTGGGGGCAGGGGGGCTAAACCTCAAGAGGAATCATCCTCCAGGGACCTTTCGGAAGCCTCACCAACCAGAGGAAAACAGCTCCCAATTTCCTCCACCCTCTCTGGCCCTGGCTGTCCCACCTCATGGGAGAAGGAGGCCTGAGCCCAGGCTACGAGGGCGCCCCTTGCCCCCAGTTAGTTCAAACCCTGGAGCATTTCCCTGGAGTTGGGGTCTGCGGCGCTCCACTAGGCCCAGGCCAGAAGCATGAAGGGGTCTGCGGGGGTGATCCCTGGGGGGCAGGTGGGGGCACGGTGCTGGCAGGACCTCCTGCCACTGTCTCCTTCTAAGAAGCCATAGCTCCTTCCTCCTTTACTTTGGGAAGAGGTTTACCGGTAGGGGTGGAGTTGTGGCTAAGAAGCCAAACCAGTTTAATGTGGGTCATACTGCCAGTACCAGGGGCTGGGGGAAGGAGCTGGCAGCCATGGGGTAGTGGAAACACAACGGACCCAGAGGCTGAATCCTGAGTCTGAGTGCCCCAGGTACACTTAACAGCAGGACTTCGGGCGTGTCGCTTCATTTGAGCCTCGGTCTTGCCTTCTACCAAATGAGGCTGATGGCACCCACCCCACAGGAGTTGTAGGGGTTCACATTAAAGCCCGGGGAGCATGTACAGTTGTCATTACCACTGTTATGGAGCACCCTGATCCCTGCCCTCGGGGCAGAAAGGGGAGGTGCCTGGGCCTCCTGTAACTTCTCCCTGAGGCCAGCCTTCCTGTTCTTCCCTGCTCCCAGAGAACATGCTGGAACCTGCACTGGAGGACTGGAGTGTCCTCCCCTCCGGGCACAACAATTAGAACGAGTGGAGTGCTAAGTTGTGGTCATCAGGGAACAAGGTTCAAGACCAACAAATAGAGCAGATAGAGATGCGAAGGAGGGCGGGATCTGGTGGGGTCATCAGTAAACAGTTTACACAACAAATGGGAAGGCCTTCCAGGAGAGAGGAGAGGATGGGAGGCAGCCAGGTGCCCAGGGCACAAGTGAGGCCTCTCCTGGCCTGGGGAGCTCAGGGAGTCCAAGGCAGCTGAGTGGGCAGCTGAGGGGCAGTCCAAAGCCCTGTGCTGGGCCACATCTCAAAACCACCTGGGCCCTCCCTGCACTTGCCGTTCCCCAGAGCAGACAGGCCAGCCTCAGTGATGGGAGGATGGGAGCTGCCTCTTCGTCCTCAGCCCCCCAAGGCTGGAAGGTAAGGGGCAAGAAAGAGCAACAAGGGCTCCAGGCCCCTCTGAGGAGCTAGAGGGGACTCATAAAAATCGGAACAAAAAAGGCCAAAAGGTTTTTACTCTGTGAGCCCTGGGGAGGGCTGGGCAGAGTGCCAGGTGTCCACAGGAGGGGTCAGCAGGGGTGGGGTGGCCTGTAGTCTTGCTTCCCCGTCAGGGAGGAGGAAGAGGAGGTGAAGGCCGGGGTGCCCTCCCCATGGGGCCCCACACCTGCCCCTCCTGAGTTCACACCGGAGTCCCCTGCAGGCGGGAAATCGAAGGCCCTGCCCGAAGCTGGGGTCAGGAGAGCTGCTTGGCAGAGGGAGGAGGCGAGTTCTTCCCTGGCCCCGTGTCTTTCCTGGTGGCAAGCCACCTGGCAGGGGGGACCTGGAACAGGACAGCTATCCGCCAGCCAGAGCGGGGTCCCGGATTCCTCGGGTTCCAGGTCAGGGGTCTCGGTTCAGGGGGCACTGGGTTAGGCTCAAAGCTCATCCGGGGGGCTGTGTGTGAGAGGGGACGCCTTCTGGATGCCCTCATCCTCATCGGGGCTGGGGTCTTCCTCCAGGCCACCTAGCTCCTTCCTCTGTTTGCTGCCGCCGCCCGATGCCTTGACCCTGCTGCTCTTCTTTTTAGACTTCTTCCCTCCCAGGGCGGCTGTGTCCCCCTTCTTGCCGGACCACTGCTCTGCCAGGCAACCTGGGGTGAAGAGAGACACCCGCAACGGATTGGTTTGCTGGGAGCAGAGCACTGACGGACAGGGGGGATGAGGGTGGGGGCGGGGATGCGGAACTGGCACCCCGCCAGTCCCTGCCGCCTGCCTGAGGCCCCGGAGGGGTATCTGCGTCCCCTTCCTGTGGTTCTGCACCTGCTTTCTGTACCTCTTACTCCACCCTGTCCCCTCAAGCTCCCCAAGGGCAGAGCTGCGAGGATGCCTTCTATTTCTTATTTCTCTTCTGTCCTCATACCCACCTCCCCTGAGGGGGAGCGAGCGGTAAAACGGAGGGCCCAACGCCCTGCCCTCTCCCGCCGTCACACTCACTGGTGTCCTTGCCCTTCAGAACGTGATTGGCGCAGAGGAACTGAGTCAGGTCTTCCTCCTGATGGTTCCTATACCAGTCCTCGATCACCTCCTCAAACTCTTCGACCAGCACGTCGCACTATGAATCACAACACGGCGAATTGGCAAAGCCCCAGCACTGACTCGCTCCCGGGGGAGCTCAGCTGAGTCTCACAACCCACCTCAGGCCTGGCAGGTGGCTGTGATTCCCCTGAGAAAACTGAAGCCAGAGAGATGAGACGACTTGACCAAAGTCCCCCACCCCACACCCTCAACTCTTGGTGGCCTTCCTCAGCCACAGACTTGGTCCCCACTCTCCCCTGTGAGGCAGGGCAGCCTCTGAGGGCTGAGAGGCCCGTACCTGCTTCTTGAGGTCAGCCACCTCTGCAGACGTCTCGTTCCACAGCTCGTAGGGGATATCCATCACCACCTTGACCCCTTTGTGGACCAGGTTGTGCAGTGTCTCAAAGGTCTCAGACATGCCCTGGAAGAGGCAGCGGGCCTGAGTGGCTTAGAGCGTTCTCCACCCCCTACCCTCCTCTCCGGTAGCACTGGAAGCCCAACCAGCCAGCTCTGAGTCAGGGCCCTCCAAGGCTTCTCATACTTGACTTCAGGTGAAGTCTCTCCCCTCTTTCAGGCTTGCCCCCCACAACCCCTACACACCTACACACACACACACACACCATGGCTCCCCACACCTCAACCTTCCAAAAAGGACTGCTGTTTGCCTTCAGGCCCTTTGAATGGATACTCCTTTTCCAGGAATTAAGTGTGTCCTGGCTCTTTCCCCTCACTGTGCCCATGAACACTCCCTCATGTCTAGACCCACTGCCTACTCCCGCTTCTTCCTGGGGCTTGTGTCTTTCCTGGGTTGGAAGGGGGCAGGTGAGGCAGTGAGGGCGTCTGGTTCTGCAAATATATTTCTGCCAGCTACCTAGGTCTTCTCCCCAGAGACTCCATCTGTACACTGTCCATTTCCTCTTTCTTTCCAGAGGCGATGCATGCAAAACAAGCAAATCCACATACAAATATACCGTCCTCTCTTGCCTCCACTTCTTATACAAGGGGCAGTAGGTGTCAGCCACACTATTCTTTTTTTTTTTTTAAAGATTTTGTTTATTTATTTGACAGACAGAGATCACAAGTAGGCAGAGAGGCAGGCAGAGAGAGAGAGGAGGAAGCAGGCTCCCCGCTGAGCAGAGAGCCCGATGCGGGGCTCGATCCCAGGACCCTGGGATCATGACCTGAGCCGAAGGCAGAGGCTTTAACCCACTGAGCCATCCAGGCGTCCCACACTATTCTGTCCTTTGCCTTTTTTACTGACTAACAGACCCTGGAGACAATATGAATTCAACTCATAAAGAGCCGAGCTCATTCTCTGTTTTGTCCACTGAATGGCCATATCAATTTATTTAGCCACCGGTGAATGAGTAGGGTGTTTCTAACTTTATTGCTATGGACAACAGTTTTAAACATTTTTATATCAAAGCAAAACACGGATTTATTACTAAATAGAGTACAAAATTCGTACAAATTTTATTTTATTTTTAAAATATTTTATTTATTTACTTGTCAGAGAGAGACAGAATGAGCAAGGGGAGTGGCAGGCAGAGGCAGAGGGAGAAGCACACTCCCAGCTGAGCAAAAAGCCTGATGTGGACTCAATCCCAGGACTCTGGGATCATGACCTGGACCCAAGACAGACACTTAACTGACTGAGCCACCCAGGCGCCCCTTTATTTTATTTTTTTATTTTTTAAAGAGGCTCCACTCCCAGCATGGAGCCCCACTGCAGGGCTTGAGCTCACAACCCTGAGATCAAGAGTCAGATGCTTGGATGGCAGTCAGTTGGGCGTCCACCTCTTGGTCTTGGCTCAGGTCATATTAGGGTTGTGAGATCGAGCTTGGCATGGACCCCTGCATCAGGCTCTGTACTCAGCAGAGTGTGCTTGAGACTTTCTCCCTCTCCCTCCCTCCAGTGCACACATGCACTTGTGCTTTCTCTCTCTCAAATGAATAAATCTTAAAAAAAAAAAAAAATTAAAAAATTTAAAAAAAGGATTCAGCCACTTAACCAGCTGAGCTACCTAGATGCCCCTAAATCTTAAAGATAAAGTCTAAGATTTCTGCTGCTTAAGACTATCCCTCTAGGTTCCCCAGGGATTTCTAACTAAAAGACTTCACGAGAAGGGTACTTAGGTGGAGAACTATGTGAGGCAAGTCTCTTACCATACAGGCCTGGAACTGAAAATGTTGAAGCAAAGAACTGTGGGCCTTGTGGTAAGAAGCTCATTCTTCAGGGACAGAGGCATTTGTGCACAGAGTAAGTGCATTAAATGTCACATAGGAACCCTGACCGAGGTCCAGGAGAGTGCCCTGTGGGCCTAAAGGGATAAGGTGATCACTGCCACCCCCAACCTTGCTGTGTCTTCTGACATCTCCTGGAAACCCCACAGCACTGCACTCTGAGCTCTCCCCGAGTCAGTGGTCAGGCCTCCACAGGGTGGTCTGGGGGCATTTCGGATGGGGAGGGTGAGGGAGGGCCTGGATGGCCCAGCTCACTGGCACCTGGGTGGCTCAGTCATTGGGCATCTGCCTTCGGCTCAGGTCATGATCCCGGGACCTTGAGATCGAGCCCCTCGTTGGGCTCTCTGCCTGGCAGGAGGCCTGCTTCTCCCTCTCCTGGTCCCCCCTGCTTGTGTTCCCTCTCTCACTATGTTTCTGTCAAATAAATAAAATCTTAAAAAAAAAAAACAAAAAAAAAAGGTATCTATTGCCACTGGAAAGTCAGGGCACTCAGGAGGCGAGAAATGCAAACAGCAGTCGATAAAGATCGGGACAAGGCCAAGGACAGAAGCTCCCTAACCAGGATCTTCAAGTCACAGCCACACCAACAGACCACTTAGATACATGTAGGCCTTGCCCCATGGGGAAGGACAAGCACAAATCGAACCTTGGCAAACCGGTTGCTGCCCGTCCTCTCCTTGTGCAGGCTATAGTCCAGGAGCCTCTTGCAGATGGTCTCAGTGACTTCGATTAAGCGTAAGTCCCTGCAGAGACAGGAGCACAAGAGAGACTGAGCTCCTCTCCCAGCCCTAGTGGGTTAGGGGTCCGTCCCTCCAGCCCTGCTACCCCAACACCTGCGCATCTCACCAAAGGGAAGTCAGAGCTGGAAGGAAGATAGGTCATCTGGTCTGGGGGCTCTGAAATGCTGGAACACAGACCAGAGAGACAAAATGTAACAGCTCTATGGGAAGGCATCCTTTATAAAGCAAAATGATTCAATATTTAGATGTTTTTCTAAGGCAAATGTATTAAATTTTGATGTCAAAATATTTTATTTTGAAAGGATGATCATGGCTGATGAAGGGGTTTGGGGGGCTTATTTTTAATATTTATTCCTGGTAAAATTAAAAGTGGGTAATCCTATGTTATCAATTCTTTTTAATTGCATTGCCCATGAAATCCAAGAGTCTGGGATGAGATAAGGTCGAACCATCTTGCTTTGACAGAGTCTTTGACAAGTCTGAGGCTCAGTGGAAGGAAGGGATTTATGAAGATCCCACGATTAGTTGGGGTAAAACCAGCGGGCAAACTCAGGTGTTGGTGAGAACTGCCTCCCTTTGGTGGGTTTGCCTGGCTGGGAGGGAGAGGGAACTCCACGCCACCGAAGCCTCTAGGAACAAAGTAGTCCAGGCCAGTGGGTACTCCCACTTCACTTACGACTTGGTGTATTTGACGCCGGAAGCCTTCCGATCCAGGATGCCGTAGCCTGTGTCGATCACCTCCTTGGTCTTGCCTGTCTCCTCAAAAGCAGACTTCAGCTCCACGGCGACATATTTACACACTGGGGGCGGGAGACACAGGACAGCCCACTGAGCCTATGTGAGTCTGACAGGAAGGAGCCAGCTCCCAGCCAGATATGCCACGGTGGGTGCCTCTCCAGACAGGGTCAACACTCAGGGCAGGGAAGGAGTTAGCCCCAGACAACCACATGGAGGTCACTGGGTGACACTCGGCTCCAAGATTCACTGCTCCCTGTCCAGTCCCCGCCCTTATCCTACTGACTCCATTTCTCCCAGCTGCCTCCTGCACCCCTACCCCCGTAATCATTTTAAATTTTCAAACAAATAAAAAAGCTGAATGAATATGAGTAATTATATACCTTCCACTCATTTCAACAGTTTGTTCGTGATCTGCCACAATCTCTCTCCAGTATAAGATATAAAATAACAGGATAATACAGTAATATAGCTCAACAGCATATACACTGTTGTTTTTTTTTAAATATTTTACTTATCTATTTGACAGAGAGAGAGAGAGAGAGAGAGATATCACAAGTAGGCAGAGAGGCAAGCAGAGAGAGGGAGGAGGAAGCAGGCTCCCTGCTGAGCAGAGAGCCCGATGCAGGGCTTGATCCCAGAACCCTGAGACCATGACCTGAGCCGAAGGCAGAGGCTTAACCCACCGAGCCACCCAGGTGCCCCTGCACTGTTTTTGCTAAACCATTCTGAAAGTAAGTTGCAGACAACATGACCTTTCACTCAAAATGTCCTCACGCATCTCTGGCGAACAGGGATTTTCTTCTACCAACCATAAAAACACACTGATCCTCGGAAAATGAACAATAATTCCAATATCGCCTAATACTCAGTCCATATTCAAATTTCCCCCATTGTCCCCAAATGTGTGGTCTGCCTGTTTTATGAATTGATTTCATATGCTGTTCTGGCACCACCGCTCAGCGCCTACCAAGGTCATCTGCTCCATCCCCTCCAAAGGCCTTGTTCCCACCAGCTCTGTTACATTCATCCTCTTGTTTCCTCTTACTCTTCCTCGGTTACTAAGCAACCCCTGTGTGCCAGGCACTGTCTGGGGATTCACAGCTGAAAACAGGTTCCTCCCTCCTACATACAGTCCAATGGAGTGATCGTTGTGTGTAAGGAGTGTTGCCACTGAAATTGAGATTTGCCCAAGGCTCTGGGAGAGCACTTCATGCCTTCTATGGGCTTTTCTACCCATTCTTCCAGCCTCACTTTTATTATTATTATTTTTTAAAGCTTTTATTTATTTGAGAGAGAGCGAGAGACAAAGAGAAAAAGCATGAGCAGGGGTAGGGAGGGAGGGAGGGGCACAGAATCTCAAGTAGACTGAGCCCAAAGCTTGATGTGGGGCTCAACTCAGAGCTCAGGGCTCAATGATGCTGAGATCAGGATCTGAGCTGAAACCAAGAGTTGGCTGCTTAACCGACTGAGCCACCCAGTGCCCTACAACCTCACCTTTTTTTTAAAAAAAGATTTTATTTATTTATTTGAGAGAGAGAGAAACAGAGCACGAGGTGGGGGGTGGGAGAGAGGAGAAGCAGACTCCCCGCTCAGTGGGGAGGCTGACACAGGGGACAATCCCAGGATCCTAAGATCAGGACCTGACCCAAAGGCAGATGTTCAACTGACTGAGCCACCCAGGTGTCCCACAACCTCACTTTAAAAAACATCCTCCATGGGGCGCCTGGGTGGCTCAGTGGGTTAAAGCCTCTGCTTTCAGCTCAGGTCATGATCCCGGGATCCTGGGATCGAGCCCCGCATAGGGCTCTCTGCTCAGCAGGGAGCCTGCTTCCCCCTCTCTCTCTGCCTGTCTCTCTGCCTGCTTGTGATCTCTGTCAAATAAATAAATAAAATCTTTTTAAAAATAAATAAATAAATAAATAAAAAATAAAAAACATCCTCCTGGGACACCTGGGTAGCTCAGTTGGTTAATCGACCGCCTTTGGCTCAGGTCATGATCCTGAAGTCCCAGGATGGAGTCCTGCATTGGGCTCCTTGCTCTGCAGGGAGTCTGCTTCTCCCTCTGACCTTTCCCTCCTCATGCTCTCTCATTCTCTCAAATAAATATATAAAATACTTAAAATAAATAAATAAAATAAAAACCTCCTCCTGGGGCACTGGTTCTCCTTCTGCCCCTCCCCCTACTCGTTCTCTCAATGGCTCTCTCTCTCAAATAAATAAATAAATAAAATCTTAAAAAAAAAAAAAAATAAAGCCTCTTCCCTCTGCAAAGCTCTTCTGGACCCCCCCCCCCC